>CABHPQ010002060.1:15731-48201 GCA_902168405.1 Peromyscus aztecus
ACAATGCCTTTTCTTTTAAAGACATGGTTTAAAAGGACCCAGGCTGGCCCTGAACTCACTACATTGCCAAGCATGATCTTGATGTTCTGATCCTCCTGTCTCCACCTCCTGAGTGCAGGAATTACAAGTATGGGCTACTGTGCCTGGTTTTTGCAGTGTTGAGGACTGAACCCATGGCTTTGTACATGCTAGGCGACTCTACCAACTGAGCCACATCAACAACCACTTTTTGATTATAGAGCAGGATTATTCCAAGTTAACAGACAAAAAAAAGATGCCCCCACCCCCAAATTGATATTCTAGTAGCTCATCCAGCTCCATTCTGTCAGTCACATGAGGGTTTCTTGGCACATATGCAAGTAAAAAAGACCATGAGAAGTACCCACATAAGGCTACATCATTTAAAGCCCCAAGTCAGAAGAACTGAAGTTCCCAGATTACATTACCCTAGCTGCACAGATAAGAATGACAGCATTCAGCCGGGCAGTGGTGGCGCACGCCTTTAATCCCAGCACTCGGGAGGCAGAGCCAGGTGGATCTCTGTGAGTTCAAGGCCAGCTTGGTCTCCAAAGCGAGTTCCAGGAGAGGCGCAAAGCTACACAGAGAAACCCTGTCTCGAACCCCCCCCCCCCAAAAAAAAAAAAGAATAACAGCATTCAAACAGTGGGCCTGTTAGGATGCAGGACAACAAAGGCTGGAGTTGATAGGGTTGTGGCTTCATGTATCCGATCAGGTTGGCTGGAGGGGAGGGGTAGGAAGAGGGAAGTAGTAGATGATGGATTTGAAAATCAGACAAATGTCTGAGTCACACTGTCCCAGTAGCTGAGCACAGCCTAGACCGTGCACCGCAGACGAAATCCCCCAGGATTATCCCAGGACAACCTCCCAAAGACCCCATTGCTTATGCCATTTCACGTTATGTTCCAAGCATATGATTATGGATGGCATAACTGCTTTTTCTCAGGTCATGTGTTGTGTTGAGATGACAGGCTTAGATAATAAATTAGTTCCCAAAGCTTGCTATTAATGCTCTGCTCCCTTGGAAATTCTCCAATGCATATTTTCTTCTCTTTTTATCATTCTTGTTTGAG
Source organism: Peromyscus aztecus (assembly GCA_902168405.1). Lineage (NCBI taxonomy): Eukaryota > Metazoa > Chordata > Mammalia > Rodentia > Cricetidae > Peromyscus > Peromyscus aztecus. The sequence continues at coordinate 16,823 of CABHPQ010002060.1, forward strand.
AGAAAGTTTTTTTTGTGTGTTAAATTTTTGATACATGCACAGAGATTCTTCTGCTTCCAGCTTGACCCCCCTGGGTCTTTCTTTACATTAAAAATTTACCTATGTATGTGTACGATTTTTGTATGAGTTTATGGATACTGTGTGCATGCAGGGTCCTGTGGGGGCTGGAGGAGCACATCAGATCCCCTGGAGTTACAGGTAGTTGTCAACCCCCTGATGTGGGTGCTGGAACCAAAGCCGAGTACTCTGAAGAGCAGTAAGCACTCTTCCCTGTGGAGCGACCACGCCAGCCCCAGCTTTGTCTTCAGCTTTGTCCCCCACTCCTCTTTCTAGAATTCCCTGCTTGTCTCTTTCTCTGTACACAGTGTGGGGGTATTGGTTACATCAGAGCAAAGAGAGGAAATATAGAGAAACAAGAAGTGAAAAGAGAGGAGTATTTGAAGATATACTAGCTTATACAAACCTGTGTATGTTTTTATACTTAGCCGGGCCTGGTAGAGCGAGCATGCAATTGTCATCTGAGTTTCAAGTGTTGTGGGAAAAATATATACTATTATTATTGATAAATTTGTGCATGCACTTGTACACATGCATGCCAGGTCAGAGGAGGGTGTCAGACACCTATCATTCCCAAACTTATTGGTTTGTGTCAGGTTCTCTTACTACTGAGCTGGAAGCTCACTGTCCCATCCAGGCTGGCTGGGATCTGCCCATTTCTGTCCCTAGTGCTGGGATGATAGACACTTGTAACTATGTTCAGTGTGCTGGGTAGTTTTCTGTCAATTTGACACAAGCTAAAGTCATCTGAAAGGAAGGAACCTCAATTGAGAAAATGCTTCCATAAAATCAGGTTGCACAGAAGCCTGTGGGGCATTTTCATAATTAGTGATTGATGGGGGAGGGCCCAGCCAGTTGTGTGTGGGTGGTGCTATCCCTGGGGTGGTGGTCCTGGGTTCTATAAGAAAGCAGGCTGCCCAAGCCATGATGAACAAGCCAGTGAGCAGTGCTCCTCCATGGCTTCTCCCCAGCTCGTGCCTCCAGGTCCCTGCCCTGCCTGAGTTACCGTCCTGACTTCTTTAGTGATGAACTGTGATGTGGAAGTGTACGTCGAGCAAACCTGTTGCTCACCAAGTTGCTTTTGTCATGGTGTTTCATCCCAGCAACAGTAACTCTGTCTCAGACACTCAGCTTTGATGAATATTTGATACAACTTTTTTGCTTCTAGTTTCCTTAAAATTTTAACCGATAACACTTTTAGCCTTAAAACTATTGTCAAGAAAATGGTAGAGCTGTCTGGGATTATTTAACACCCATAGAAATAATTTACAGTACAAGATACCAATTCTTAGCTATGTGGTACAATTAAAAACATTGAGTGCCCCAGGGCATTGAAAGCAATTTCTCTTCTATCATTCTTTATTTTTGCAAACACTAGAGACGCTTTTCTCATGGCCTCATGTGTGCCAGGCAAGTGTCCTACCTACAAGCACATCAGCTCTTCCTCTTCCTCCTGCTCCTCCTCCTCCTTGCCTTTTGTTTTACTGCATTTTCACATGTGTTTCTAATTACAACATTTTTACTTGAGAATTTCACACACATACACGGTAAAATATGATTATGTCCAACCACCATTTCCTCTCCTCACCCACCCAACCATACTCTCCTCAACACATCCTCCTCCAATCTTCTTGTATTTTTTTTATAGGCCTCTAGATCCAATTAGTGCTTACCATATGTACAGGGGTATAAAGTTATCCACTGGACCAAGTGAAACCTAACAATGGCCACATCCAAGAAGTAGAACAATTCTTCCTCTCCCAGTTCTCTTCCTCCTCCGCTTCCTCCTCCTTCTTTTTTAAAATTGAACTCTTTCTTATAAGGGAAAAACAGAATGTTTGGTTGGGTTTGTAGAGATTGCCAGTTTGGGATAATAGACCTTTGCTGTTGATCTTCATCGTATTATTTAGGGAGGCAGGGTCTCACTATGTAGCCTGCTAGCACTGACTGTGACCCTCATGGCTTAGCTTTCTGAGTGTCTGGCTTAGAGGCGTGTGTCACTGTGTCTAATTTATTTTTTAAATTAAGTTTTCAACTGACAAATTACATATGTGTATTATGCACAGCATGATGTGTAGGAGTATTTATACATGGTGGAATGGCTTCATATGACCTCATATTTTGGTAATATTTTTCTCAAACATATAGGCAAAATTCTCAAAACTATAAATACAGAGTAGGGATATAGTTCAATTGGTAAAGTATCTGCCAAGCTTGCACGAAGCCCTGGGTTTGATGTCCAGCACCATATAAGCCAGTCATGGTGGCACACAGCTGTAATCACAACACTCGGAAGGTAGAAACAAGGTTATTCTTGTTTCCACCATGAGTTTAAGTCCAGCCTGAGCTATGCTAGACCCTGTCACAAAACAAAACAAAACAAACAAACAAACAAAAAAAAACAAACTGAAAGCAAGCAAGATGTCAGTCATCCGTATTTCTAGGTAGCATGTGGAAGTACTACAAACCTTCTGGAAAGTAACCAGGTTTGCATTTCTGCTTGAAGACACTCTGTTCCTCATCTGGAATATAAGTGGATGCTTCCATTATTTTCATTTACACATCTTAAAAAGTGAATCGAAGGTTGGGCAGTGGTGGCACATGCCTTTAATCCCAGTACTCGGGAGGCAGAGGCAGGCGGATCTCTGTGAGTTCAAGGCCAACCTGGGCTACAGAGGGAGTTCCAGGAAAGGTGCAAAGCTACACAGAGAAATCCTGTCTTAGAAAACCAAAAAAAAAAAAAGGTGGATGTTGCTAGAGTTTTCCTGCCTGGTCCACGGTCAGGATAAATCTCTTTCACCTGCCAGTCCCACAGCCGCTCAGACCCAACCAAGTAAACACAGAGACTTATATTGCTTACAAACTGTATGGCCGTGGCAGGCTTCTTGCTAACTGCTCTTATAGCTTAAATTAATCCATTTCTATAAATCTATACCTTGCCACGTGGCTCATGGCTTACCGGCGTCTTCACATGCTGCTTGTCCTGGCGGTGGCTGGCAGTGACTCCCTCCACCTTCCTGTTCTTTTAATTCTCTCTGTTAGTCCCGCCTATACTTCCTGCCTAGCCACTGGCCAATCAGTGTTTTATTAGCAACACATTTGCCATACAGAACATCCCACAGCAGGTGGATCAAAAGGACAAGTGAACCCTGTGAGCCCTGTGGTCTGTCACTGGTGTCACACTTGCATGCGAGTTCCTGACTGGGTATATTTCCATGCACAGACTCAGCCACTGGCCAGGTAGAAATGATGAAACCCCGCCTGATGTGCACACACACGCGCAGGCACAGATGACCTCACAGGTTGCTGCTCTGAGGAGCCCACAACCTATTGTGGGAACAGTTAGGTCTTCTTGGTTTAATAGGAAGCTCCACATGAACAACTTTAGTGAGCTGGCTGAGGCAAATCTAGAGACAGAATCTGAAAATTCCTTGGCCACTTTATCCCGTATGCAGCTGAGCAGTTGCTGGGTTTAAGGATTAAGCTAAGAAAGAGGCCTTTTCAAAGAAAATGCCAACAAAGAATTCTCTTGACTTGTCTTTAGCAACTTGGAGAATTTCAGCTTTTGAGCTACCAGTTTTGTGGGTTTGCTGACACCTGACCCTCAACCACACCAAGACTATGTGACACTTGAGGGAATTCCTCCAGGGTGGCGGTAAGAAGAAAAGAGAAGAAGCAATGGTGAAGGTGTAAGATGGGAAAGAGGAAAGTGTAAGAGAATGAGAGAGCAATGGATGCATCACCAGGTGAGAACTGACCAATGTGCTGAGCACTCCCAAGCCAGGTGTTCTAGTCTCATCCCCACTGCTGTGACAAAGCACCCAACTAAAAGCAGCAGGGAAGGAGAGGGTTTATTTGGCCTGCAGTCCCAGGTTACCACCTATCATGTCAAGAAGTCAAGGCAGTTTCCTTGTGTTGCCTAGGACGGCCCCGATTTCCCAGACTCAAGTGATGGTCCTGACTCAACATCTGGTGCTTTGGGACCTATAGCCACACCTGGCCCAGGTCTATTTGGACAGAATGATGGACAACGAATATGCATGGAGTCCTGATACTGGTGTAGTTGCTAGGCACCCCCAAGAAAGGAACATTATGTAAAGTTCCATGCTTTGAAGTTTCGTATTGTAGAGGGATGTGCTTGACGTGTGTCTAATAATTATGGATTATTATTACTAAAAGTGAAGTAAGGGATAAAAATTGACTTTGCTCCTGCAGGAAGAAATAAAATGGAGAGAGAGAGAGAGAGAGAGAGAGAGAGAGGCTAGAAACCACAGCATACAACAAATTCGGGTGCTGAAGACAGACAGCCATAATTATAGAGGGTGGGCTCCAGTACACACAAAGGTATGTCTGTGGTGACATTTGATGGGAAGGACAAGGAAGCAGGAAAACAAAAGATGTGGAAACACCCACAAGGAAGTTATGGATGAGTCCTCATTACACAGTTCTCTGGACACAGGTGATGCAGACAAGCCAGATCATGTGATGCTGTGGTGTCCCGCTGCATTGTAAACAGCAAGTTCCAATGAGCTCCATTTCTTTCCCTCTATCATACCAAAGATTCAGGAAAGGCATTTTGCACCTGGAGTTTCATGCTGCTGACCAACCTTGAAAGCAGACTGCTCAGTGGGACTTAGTGCCTTGGCAAGTGTTTAAGTCCTTTACCAGCATTCAGGTTAATGGTTAAGAGTTGGCATTTAGAGTGTACGATAGTTTCCATTCAGTACTTTAGTTAATAATACATCTTTCCATGGTGTCTGAAGGATATGTCAAAACAAGTCATGGAAAACTAGGCCAATGCATTTAAGAGGTATTTTGTACAACATAAACCCAACAGACAAGAGTCGCTAACACACACAATTGCAGCTGTCTTTGGTTGCATTCAGAAGCCTTCCTACCTTACAGTTGTGAAAGGGGCAGGTAGTTTCTGGTTGGTGTCTGTAGTAGCATCGGATATTTCTCAGATTTCAGAATAAACTATTTGTCTCTCCAAACATACGACCTCACACCTTAGGTTTCACAGTCTACTGGAATCAAGGTCAGCTGGAAGAATACACACACCTTTCATTCTTTTCATACTTGCAGACTTTAGCTACGACCTCTGACTGACAGCCAACAAATCATCGTGAGTGTGTGACCTAACAAATTTTCCTTTTCAGCCCCAAACATGTCGCCTTTTGGCTTTTGCCTTTTGATCCTACGTAACTAGGTCAAGTCCTGTTAAGCTACTGTAAAATTTTGCCAACAGAGGAATTTTTTGTTGTTGCTTCTCACTGGAAAAGTTCCATGCCCTAAAATGGTTCGTGAACTTGTAAGTAAGCATTTTTTTTTCCCTCATAGAAAATAGTCTTTGTCCTTTACATGGAAACTAAATAAATGTTGCTCAGCTCTAACTTTCTTGATTCCTCTGGGGGCTGATTGTTCCTAAAAAGATTTACAGAAGCAACATTGTAATCCCATTAAAACAAACATTTGAAAAAGATCACTAAGGTATTTCATTATTTTTACAATAAAATTAAAAACGAGAAGTGTAGCTTTTATAATAAGCTTAACAGAATTTAACAATACTTTCAAATGTTTGGATATTTTCACTGTAACATTTAAGGAAAACTAAAAGCAAAACAAAAAACACAAGCTAAGAGAGGTGAGGAGATTGACATGTGTAAAAGACAATAAAGCCATGAGCTTTATTGTGAGTTAGGGACAGACAGAGACACATTACAGGTACCACTTGAGAGAACCCAGAGGTCCTGCTTTTGGAGTTTATTCTTAAGCTTCTAGAACTTACAGTAGAGACCTAAAACTTTTCTCGCTGCTGTGCTACCAGAGAATCAACTATGAATAGCTTTGTGGATCTGAGCAGTTTTGTGGGTCTCAGTCCAGCACATTCTAGAAGCTTCCAACAGCACTTTTCTTGTTTCCTGTAAATGGGGGTGGGGCACTATCAGATACACTCTTTAAGCACCTGCTTCGGGTCACAGTGTGCGGACTATGGAAAATCCCTTTGTGTGTTAATGGAGCCAATGATGTAGAAGAGAATGGGAATGAGAACAGCTGGGGGCCGACAGTCTGCAGAATTGACATTGTTCGGGATAGTCGAGAAGGGAAGAGGTTCCAGGGCTGATGGCATCCGAAAGGGATTTTGAGTACAGCGGGGTTGAAGAATGTTCTGATGGAAAGTAACCATAGATTGCACATGAAGCCCCTGTGTGCAAGTGTATCTACAGATATACAGCTTCATTTCTCTCTTTCTCCACAGTCCACATCCAGATCCTGGGACGTTAGCTGTGTGTAGCTATAAGATGCTTTTTAGTTCTTGCTTCGATTTCTGTGCTTCTAGATTTTATGAAGAGGTGAAACCACACATATGCCTAAGTACCTTCAAGGCTTCAGATAAACATAAAACACAAACCAACATATAGTATAGAAACCATGCCACTCAGTCCTTCGTTGAAACTTCCTGTCCTCTTAGTAAGCACGACATGTTCTTTGGATAATTTTCTTACATCTTCATTTACTTAGGAGTTACCTAGAGCAGGGCTGAGGATGCAGCTCAGTTGGTAGAGTGTTTGCTTAGGGTATGCAAAGCCCCGAGCTTGATCAGCGCTGTCTCAACTGGAGATGGTGACATACTCCTGTTATCCCAGCATTTCTTAGAAGGTAGAGACAGGAGGATCCCAAGTTCAAGATCAACTCTGGCTACATAGTGATTTGAGGCCACCCTGGGCCACATGAAACATCTGAACAAAACAAAACAACAAACCTCCCCAAACCAGAAGTCAAACAAAAAGAATCACCTAGGGAGCTTCACTTCCCCTCCTCACAACCTGTCCTCATTTTGATTCAGGAAAGTTGAGCCAGAGCCAGGGATGTGAATGTTTAGTCTGAGTTCCTCTCAGGAATCTGAATATTTGAGTTCCCTCAGGTGGTTCCTGTGGGTCACAGGTGACAGTTCAAGAATACCAAAGCAAGGAATTAAAGCCGGACTCCGTCCTTGTCAAGCTGAGGACTTGCAGAGACTTTCAGGGCAATTTCAAGTCAATCTCTTTGGAATGCTTCAGCTTAGAAATAAACCCTGGATCTGTGTGAGCCAGTCACAGACCCTCAGAGCCAAAATGAACAGCAGGCCATGGATTACCTGGTTGTATTTGAATTTCTAAAATATTTCTTTTTTTCTAGAATGACGGCTTGCCAGAGGCAAGACTTACCAGGTGGTATCTACGGTAGAAACAACATAATCTCAAGTAAGTGTGTGTGTGTGTGTGTGTGTGTGTGTGTGTGTGTGTGTGTGGTGTGTGTGTGTGTGTGTGTGTGTGTACATGCACATTCTTACATGTGTGTGAACTGTCAGGGAATCTGGTATTTAACAGTATTTAACACCTCAGACAATGTTACAACAAATCCATCGGGTTTGTTCTGAGAGCTTCAAGTGTTGCAAACACCTTTTCCAGTCTCCTGTGTACATGCATATACTTTTAAAGGAAGGGCTTTGTCCAAGATCACGTCCCTGCTTCAGGCTAGCCTGTAGTAATGTCAGAATGATGGGGAGAGATGGGGTGTGTCTTAGGGCCCCTGCTCAGATTCCAGTAACTTGGCAGAGGCACCCCCGTTTGTTTCTAGAAAATACTCTTCTCTTTCTAGCCAGGGGACCTACGCAAGATGCTGAACTGTTGACTTCCTGTTGCTATCTACGCTGGCACTCCCTTGCCTTCTAAGTGATTTTAAGTTGAAGAGAAAAGGCAGCAAAGCTTTTCTCAGAAGAGGAAAATCTCACCTTCTTTACAGGCTCTTCTGTCCCAGTTTGTCAGACTTGTTTCATTGTAACAATTTACCTCTAGGTTTGAAACTTTTCTATCTACCCCTCTGATAGGGGATTTTCTGAGGTCAAGGAAGTTTTCTGTTATTCATTTTACTTTCTAGCATATGGTCAAGCATTTCTGTTAGATGTGTATATGATGAATATACAGTCTATATTTCAAATACAGCCTGCCTATGTTTCCTAGGTGCCTCTGTCCTCAGCCCCTGAGTTCTAGGACTGCAAACAAGTTTCATTCATTGCTTATAACTTCATTTATTTAAAAAAATGGAATCTGTGAAAGAAGAAATAATTGGACATGATTGTCTTAAAAACCAGATGTATCTCACATACTCTGTTGGAAGTGATAGCACAATACTGTTTTTTTTGGAGTAATGTATTGGTCTTTGCTTTATCAGAAGATATTCGAGGTTAAGGCCCTCATTCTAATCAGGCCTGGGTGGCCATTCACAAATCTGAGTTCATTAAACCCTGATGCAGGAAATGAGTGTCCGGCTCCAGTGGTGCAAGTGTATGCAATAATGAAGATAGCTGTCCTGCGATCGCTTACAGCAGATGACCCACATAGATAGCTGAGCACTGAATTCACTCTGTTCTGACCACAAGCGAAATGCAGCATCCCCAGGGCCACAAGCTAACACATAGGTCCACACTGATGCCCACAAAGAGCCACCATGGCCATTTCCAAAAGAACTGGCATTTTAACTGTTCTTCATCCCTGCAGGAAGGTGACTGCCAACTGCTTGTAGGGGACCCAGAAAAGACTACACGTTTCAGGGATCACCCTCAAAGTTCTAGAACCAGATTGCTAGACTAAATCCCTCAGCTTCACACTAACCAAACCTGAGATTCACCTGTGCTTCACATCACCTTCTCTGCTGCTTATTAGTGTCATAAGCCAATCATGGTCACCTACCCAGTGAGAGTATTGAGGGCATTTTAATTAATACCCATGGCATGCTTACCACCATCCCTGGGGTTCAGTATGTCTTAATCACTGCAATTATATTCTTAAGTTTCAATTTTATTTTTCCATTTATATTTCATGTTTTTCCTGAAGCAGTTGAGTGGAGAAAGGTTTGTTTTGGTTCACAGTTTGAGGGTACAGCCCACCAAGGTTGGGAAGGCATGGTGGCAGGGATGGCTGGAACCATGGCAGTGGCTAGTCACATTGCATCCATAATCAGAAAGCAGAGTGGGAGGAACGTTGGAGCTCAGATTGCATTCTCCATTTTCTCCTTTTAGTCACCCTGGGACCCAAGCCATAAGATGCTGTTGCTGACATTCAGGGTAGGTCTTTTCTCCTCAGGTAAGCCTTTTTGGAAAAGGGGTCATAATTATACCTGAAGGTGTGTCTGTTGGGTGATCTAAATTCTGCAAGTTGACAATAAAGATTAGCCTTCACGCAGTGTGTGTGTGTGTGTGTGTGTGTGTGTGTGTGTGTGTGTGTGTGTGTGTTAAGAAACTGCTAGAAGTCTTCCTAAATGCTTTCTGGTAATGTGAAGCATAAAGTTGTATTTTTTTCACCTTAAACATACCCATTTTTATAAATAAAAGTGTTAGAACAACTTTGAACTACTAGAATGGTACCTCTGGGTGTGGTATTTATTCTTTGAATATTCTGAGGTTTTGATTATATTATTTCATTCTATTAATACTTTACCCACAACTTTTCCATGCATGAAGTTGAGTTACAATGATATTCCTGCAATATCTTCCTTGATTTCAGAATTAGTTTTTGATGCTTTGTAAAAGCAGAAACTAAAAATTTAGATTTTTTTTTTATTTCCCACGTACATGAACCATTTAATACCGGAAAACTTAACTGTCTCTGAAAACAATGGGAAAAGTCCATTGTGATAACTTTGAAACAGGAGTTTACCTGTGGAGTATTTAGTAGTGGCTTCTTTTGTTTCTTCCTGGCTTTTTCGGATTTTTTTCTCTAAAATTTTGTCTTCTATTTTATTCTATCTAGAAAAAAAAAACCATTGTAGTTCTTTCATGTTTTTAAATTCATTGTCATGGAGTATGTAGATGGCTTCTGTTAACACCTGTGTGTCATTGTGTCTATATTCTCATTTAGTATATGAGTGATTTTCTTTGACTAGGAGAGCTAACATTCTTCCACTTTCAAATATTTCCCAAGCACAGATCACCATATCTGTGAATTTACAGTTTCTCTATTTTCTTTTGCATTGAGTCTCTTTATGTTTTTAACCCCTCCTCTGTATTTGATTTTTTGATTTTAAAAGGTATCCTGAGTTGACTGTTCACAGTATCTATCTAAGAACCTTAACCTTTGCCTCCACCTGCAAGGTCTTACTGCACATCCCAGGCTGGCCTCAAATTTGTGATAATCTTCCTGCCCACTGAGTGCTAGGTTTGCAGGTGTGAGTCACCACCCACAGCCTTGGCATGTATTTCTTTGTGTGTTTGTTTGTTTGTTTGGTTTTTCCAGACAGGGCTCCTCTGTGTAGCCCTGGCTATCCTGGAACTCACTCTGTAGACCAGGCTGGCCTCTGAATGCTGGGGTTAAAGGTGTGTGCCACCACTGCCCGTCATGTTATTTTTTAAGGGGATGCTAACAATACAACATCTATGTATTTCCATAGACTACATATTGCTTGTTTGTGCTACTTCTGTGTACCGGGAATTGAACCCAGAGCCTCATGCATGGTAGGCAAGTGCTCTCCCACCGTCATACATCCCCAACTCACAGAAAAGTTAAACTCAGCTTATACAATCTTATTCCCATTTTCTCGTTATCTATATTTAGTTAAATATCTTGACATTTTGATTTTGAGTGTCTCCTTAGATTGAGAATTATTTAGGAGACATATTTGAAACACATCAGTAGTCCTTTTCTCGTTTCTTTCTGACGTCACTGCACTCTAAATAGGCTTCTTTCTTTATTTCTATAAATGAACTTAATTTTAAGAATTCCTTCATCTTCTTGTGATGGTTCTGATGAGTCTTTAGAAGAGTGTCAGAGAACATGTGTGTCTGTATGTGGGAGACACATACAGCCATATACAGTCAACCACGTGAGAGGATGCTTTATTAGCAAGGTCCTGCAAGCCAGAGCAACTTTAATCATGTGCCTCAGTTTCTCATATGTCAGTCGTGAGATAAGCACAGAAACTGCCATATCAGGGTTAGGATGTTTAGAGAGATTTCATGGAACAGTTTTACATTGACTGAATCTAAAACAAAGTATCTGGATACGTATTTTATATCATTTTGCTCTGTTCTCTGCCCTAAAAAATAAGTTAGCAGATGTGTTCCAGAGCTTTTGTGCTTTGAAAGAACATTTTTAATATTTTATTATTGGTGTTCTGGAAATTAATCATGGCAAGAAAATTATTTTTAGCCTTTGTAATGACCCGACTAGGAAAGTCATTTCCGCTGAAAGTAACCCGAGACTGTTCCAGTAGTTGTAAGCACAGTTGACTTCCACTAGAATTGTGTTGGAATTTCTTGAAGTTGAAGACAGTAACCATAACATTCTAACTCTGTCTATCTCCAAAATGGGTCATTTGGCAGACCTTGGAATCTGATCAACCTGATTGACTGAGTACCCTTCTGTGGCAGCCGCTCAGCATGACCTCTGCACCCGTGTTATATGGCTCCAAAAATGCATCTTGTGTGGAACCTTTCAACAATCTTCAATGGCTCATACAGAGTGGACAGCTTTGCAAAATACTTCTTGCTCATTCTCCCCCTAATTCTTCTCCTCCTCTTTTTTGCATAAAGTTTGAATTTATAAAATGGGTCATTTGTACATAGTATGTCCCACTTTTGAATTCTTTAACACAGAAGTGTTATTTCTGTGGTCCTGGACAGAAATGTACTATAGATGAAGCAGAGCATCGTATGTAAATGTGATTACAGCACTATTTACAGGATGAAGAAAAGATAGAGCTGTGTTTGTGCAATCCCAGCACCGGGAGACCAAAACAGGAAGACTGAGAGTTTAAAGACAGCCTGGTCTACAGGATGAGACCTGTGTCAAAGGAATATAAAATTAAGTGCTCTACATATTTACAAAATACCTAGTATAGAAATAGCCAAAGACCAGAGAGACAGTTCAGTGGGTAAAGGTACTTGTCACCAACCCTGATCACATGAGCTTGATTCCTGAGACCCACATGGTGGAAGGAGAGAATCAGATATGTTAAACTGTCCTTTGGCTTTCACATGCATGCCATTTTATGTGCCTCTCTTCCCCATAAATAAACAAATGTAAAAAAACTTAAAAAGAAATGGTAAAGGAAGATTGAATATCTAAATATTCAAAAGCACAAACTGATAGTTTGAATATTGAAAATTGTTTATAAGATCATATAAATATTATTTTTGTTGTCTAGTTTTGTAAGAAAATAGAATTGTATATGCAATGTTATTTATAACTACATTCTAAAAAAACCATTTACAAAGTAAAAGTGCTAAGAGAAAATCCTGGAAACATTAATGATATCTATTGCCTTTACATAGTGAAACTATAATTAAACTATAAAGTAAAATTAAGGAAAAAATTTTCCTTAATGAGCACATACTATTTTTTATCAGATATCACCAGTATACTCTGTAATAACTAAATATGTCAACAAAATGTTCCATTCTTAACGAATATGTAAAATCCAGCAGCTCCTTATCTGTCGTATAATTTTATCTTTTAGTCTAAAATAATATACATACTTCCAAATAACACATAAATTTAAAAGGATACAATAGGAAAAGAAGAAGACAATTATGCCCATGTCATAAAGGGGCAAGATCCAGGAGAGAGACTTGGCATCCTTCCATATTCTTCAGGGGATTCAGAGAGTGGCAGAGCCAGTAGTCGGAGTGGGGAGAAGAATTACTCTCTCCACAACACCTCTATCTCTTGAGGGAGACAAATTCAACTTATATCAATATATCAAGAATTTATGTCAGGGAAAAGGCTCGGTATGCGCAAGTATGAGGACTGGAGCTTGGATCCCCAGTACCCATATCAGAGCCAGGCGGGCATGACGTCTCTACCACGTCCACATACCAGTAATCCCATCACTCAGAAGCCGAGACAAGAAATCCCTGTGACAAACTGGCTAGCTAGACTAGCCCCATTGGCAAGTTCTGGGTTCAATTACCAGACCTTGCCGTTATATAAAAGGTAGAGAACAACTGACGTGTACATCTGATGTCAGTTTCTGGCCTTCACATGTGCATACACATGCGTGTATACTTGCACACACATGCACCCACACACATGTGCACACATAAACATGTGCACACGTGTACACACACATGTGCACACATGTGTACACACACACACACACACACACACACACACACACACACACACACACGACTCTCTCGGTATTTCCTGGCTGGCTGAGTATTTCAGCACAGCTTGTTTACCAATGGTGACCCTAGCTAAGACATGCAGATGCAAAGGGAGAGTTTCCTTGGCTCTTCTCCCTGGGTGAGAGTCTCTCCTCCCTTGGCTCTTCTCACATGCGTTTTGATGAGCTCTAATCTGTCCCTTGCTCCTTCACAGACATCCTCTACCGCCACCTTCCCACCCACTGAGATGTCTATTGATTTGGCTTTAATTTTTACTCCACTGCATGTTCTGAAAGGACATGCCCCCTTTCTCACCCTCATGTCTCCAGCTGTAACCCAACATTTTTCAGACAGTACCCATTTTGTGAATATTCACTGAATAATGTAATTAAATTCAATGTACAGTACCACATATATAGTAATAGAAAGGTATATTCAACACGTGCCTATGTGTGTCTACTTTAGAAAGGCATTTCCTGGGATGGCAGTTCACAGCAAAACAGTTTTACTTTTAAATAAGTTAAAAATATTTCATTCAAAGTTTGGCCTCATGAATCACAGACACAGTGCCAATTTTCTAAGCAAACTGTTTTAACTCTGCTACATGAGCTGGAGGGGGTGAAGGGGGGGAGAAACACTTTAAAAATAGCTGACCGGATATCCCTCTGGGTGGCTTGGGTTATGTAAAAGCTTTCTGCGTTAAGCCAATGCCTCAGATGGATTGCTGATCTTTGAGTGGGCTACTCCAGGTCTCTTTTCAGTGTCAAATTCCACTTGTAAATGAGACCAGACTTAAAAAAAAATCCCAAGAAAATGGTAAGATTTTGAAATGAGCATCATTTTTGAATTCTATAACTGAGGAAGGAATTTTGACAGTTTTGGGCCATCATCAGTTAACCCTGTTGCTTTGGGCATGTGAGGAGACAGCAGGCAAAACTCATAAACAATTATACTAATAATATACTTGGAAATGAGTACAAAATACAGTAGCTCAGAAAAAATACTGCCTAGGTCTTTCTTCATAGGGAAAGTAAGGATCATAGCTTCTGAGGTAGGCGCTGAGACAATGGAGAGAGTGTTGTGGAATATTATTTTGAGATGTGTTACATTTGTTTATGTTGTGGAACATTTGTTTTAATGATGCAAAGATGTGTTGTATTCTTTTATGTTGCATTTGTTTAACTCTGTGAAGCTGTGTTACTTTGCCTGTCTAAGACACCTGATTGGTCTAATAAAGACCTGAACAGCCAATAGCACGACAGAAAAAGGATAAGTGGGACTGGCAGGCAGAGAGAATAAATAGAAGGAAAAATCTAGAAAGAGGAGATCTAGAGCCAGAGAAGGAGGAGGACTCCAGGGCCAGCCACTCAGCTACACAGCAAGCCATGGAGTAAGAAGTAAAGAAAGGTATACAGAAACAGAGAAAGATAAAAGTCCAGAGGCAAAAGATAGATGGGATAATTTAAGTTAAAAAAAAAAAAGCTGGCTAGAAATAAGCCAAGCTAAGACAGGGCATTCATAAGTAAGGATAAGCCTTCATATATTTATTTGGGAGCTGGATAGCAGGTTGCCCCCAAAAAGTCAGAGTGAAAGGGTAAAAACAATCAACAACAGGAGTGGGTAGTTCACGGATATTGAAAAGAAGACTAAATAAACCAGCCCAGGACTGTTGTGAGAATTATGGTATAGGAACTAACAGAAAGGATTTCTTGTGGTTGTTTTGCTGGCTTGTTTGTTACTTGAGAAAGGGTCTTCTGCAGCCAAGGCTGGCACTAATTTGCTGTGTAGCTAAGGCTCTACTCAAATTCCTGATATGGCTGTCTCTGCTTTCTGAGTGCTGTGAACCAAACTTAGATCTTCCACAAGAGCAGTAAGTGCCGTTAACTACTGAGTCACCTTTCTAGCACAGAGGATGATTTGTCAGTTGTTACCAAAGACAGCCACACACTGGGTTCCCAGCGGGTGCCAGGTACAGTGCTGAACACTTCATCATTGCAGCAAGGGGATGGTATTATCATTTACAAACACAGGAAACAAAGCTCAACAACTTGGCCAAGGCCATACGGCTAACTCTCCATGGAGTGGGTTGTGATGAACTTTCTAAGTATCTCGTCCAAACAGGGTAAGATGTCCGTAAAAAAATGTTTTGCGTGAGGTAAAAGGTTCACTTATTAAAAATGATAAAATAATGGATTTAGAATTCAGAGGAGAAACAGCCGAGCAAGCCTTGGAGGTGTGGTTTGCACTCCTGCTACGGTGGACACTGTCCTAGATTGCTCACCGCTGTGATAACACACTCTGATCAAAATCAGATTATAGGAGGGAAGGATTTGTTTGGATTATACTTGTAGGTCAATGTTGATCACTGAAGGAATGGGGAGAACGGGAACTTGAAGCAGGGACCACGGAGGGGATGCAACACACTGGCTTACTCTCTGGATTTGCTCTTTAGACTGTGTTCAGCTAGTTTTCTTATATAGCAAAGGACTGCATGCCTAGGTATGGCGCTGCCCACAGTGAATGGGGCCTTTCTGCATCAATTCCCCCGACACCACACGTGGCCACAAGACAACCTGATCTAGGCAGTTCCCCAATGGGGTCTTTCCTCTCAGATGACTGTAAACTATGTTAAGTTGACAATCAGAGCTACCTAGGACAGATGCCATCATATTCAATTTGCTCACCCACTGAAGAGCTATTTCCGTTTTAGTAACAAAGCCCACCACCCACATATTAAATAAAGAGCAAGATTAGTGGCTGAGAAAACCTGTAATAAAAACAGATCCTACTCTGTGGAGACCAGTTCAGTGATGTATCCAATAGAAGGGGCTTGGCAGGTTCACAGGTGAGAGCAGGTGAGAACTTGAAGCGTCGCTGTGACTCTCTGAAGGTGAACGCTGTTAAACAGATTCCCAGGTAAATCATTTACGGTGTACCAGCTGGTGCATGCCAGGGCAGTTGGAATTTGCCTTCTGCTTTTATATCAGAAGGTGGAAAACATATGTACATGTCAACTTGTTTGAGTCCTTCCTTGGGTGGCATGTGTGATAT
Organism: Peromyscus aztecus; assembly: GCA_902168405.1. Classification (NCBI taxonomy): domain Eukaryota; kingdom Metazoa; phylum Chordata; class Mammalia; order Rodentia; family Cricetidae; genus Peromyscus; species Peromyscus aztecus. The sequence goes on from CABHPQ010002060.1 coordinate 33,075, forward strand.
CTCAAGAGGGGTCTGACTGAGACATTGTTTCAATGGGGACAAGTTGTGATTTCCCACATTTTCCTCTGTCATAGAGCCTTGGGTCTTCAGGTGGTTTCTGTTTCTACTCTGTTGATTTTCCCCTTTCTTGCTTCTGAGATTATACTGCAGCTGTTACATAACCACGTCTGAGATTAAAACACTCTCGAACTATCAAGTCACCGCTCAGTAAGGGGGTCAAGTTTGTCTCAGCATATGCACATGACTTACACCAGAACATCAGTAAAGAAACCTAGAGTAAAAATAGTAGATTCCAGCCTCAATGTCCTGCTGGAAATCATAAAGATAGGTAAGGGAAACACGATAGGATAAGAGGGATGCTGTAGGAAAAGAGAAAATGGCTTGTTGAAACACTGAAAATTTTCTTCTAGTAGCTGGAACCAACGCCATCATTCTGCAGTGATGGTGGGTGAAGAGTGTGAGCCTAATTCATTCCAGTTCGCAGCTGCCATGAGCTGGGGAGGGGCACTTGAAGTGGTGGCCTGATAGAGGTGGCCTTTGGCTTTTCTCACTATCCAATACTTGGCTGACTCCTGATCATAATGAAGTATTCAGTGAACAGATTCCATGTTTATCTGTGACCACTAGATCTGGGCTTCATCATGAGGCTATGTTCTCAGAAAATATTGGCACCATTCAAGATATTTCTTTGGCTTATTTTGGGTCAGAACTGATATAATTAAAAAAAGATGGACATATCATTCCAGAAGTAATACTGAACAAAATGGCTGTTTGGGGGATTCTTTCACTCAACATGTCATCACCACACTTATTTGGGGGATTTTTTTTTTAAAGTTTCAGTTGTCAGTTTCCGGCCAATCACACTTTTTATTAAATAAGAAAAGAATATTAAATATGTATATATGTAATATTAATTTATTGTAGTTACAAGATAGGGGTTTCAGTAATTCCATTTTATTTTTGTGTATCACTATTAAAGCTTTATTATTTTACAAATACAACTTGTGGTTGCAAAAAGTTTTATGCTAGTTACATTTAATGGTTTCATTATATGAATCCATTACACAAATCAGACACAAAGCAAGAAAAGTTATCATAGGTATCACTATTAATATGAGAAAATCTGATTAAGTTGTGGTATATAAACATTATAGAATAATGTTATATATAGTGATGCATTTCCTTCTAAGGGATATTTAATGTTGAGAAAAATGCTCACAATACAGTATAACATGAAAAAGTTAAGACTCGGGGCTTGATATATCTCAGTGGCACAGCACTTGGTAACATCTAGGACATCTTGATTCTTTTCCCATCACTACACAAAAGAAAAAAAAATCAGGATATCAAATGCCATGTGCCATGTGATCTAATTTGTAAATGTGTGTGGGGTGTATGATGTGTGCGTGTGAGTGATGTGTGTGGGTATGTGGAGTGTGTGTGTGACAGTTGTGTGGCTGTATGATGAGTGTGTGTGGTGTGTGATAACTGTGTGTGTGTGTGTGTGTGTGATGTATATGATAGCTATGTGAGTATGTAATATATGTGATAGTGTATAATATGTGTGGGTGGGGGGTGTGCATGCCACTGTGAAGGTGTAAGGAGGCCAAAGGAGGGTGCTGGGTGTCCTGCTTTATCACTTATTCCATCGGAACGGGAATTTCTTCAGTTTCTCACTGAACCCGGAGCTCACTGATTTCCAGTTAGTCTGGCTGGCCAGCATGTCCTTAGCAATCTTCCATTCTCTATTGCTCGCCCCATCTCCAGCCCAGGTGCTGAGATTACAGCTATGTGGGGCCATGCTCACCTTTTTCTAGTTGTTTGTTTAATGAGTGCTACAGGTTTGCATCTGGGTTCTTAAGCTTGCGTAGCTAGTGCTCTTACCCACTGGACCATCTGCCAGGTCTCAAAATTATTAATATTAACTATTAGTCAGGAGCAGCTCTATAATTAACAAGTATGTTGGGTGAAGTATTTGGTAAAAACCCATAAAAGCGATGACATCACTGGCGGAGTTTTAGGGACATTGTTTGCATGGGATAGCATAAGGTCAATAGACTGCTCACTTTTAATGGGGACAGCACTCAGGGAGGATGTTGTTTCTGCTGATGTTTTAGAATGAAGTTATTAGAAAATGCCAACAGTAAAGAATGCACTGGATAATATTTTTGAAAGGAAGAAACTCCTTAATACATTCCAGGAAGTCCTAGTCACAAGACAGCAGGGGCATTGCTGGAGCTTGAAAAGCGCATTCAGACAGCTGCCCTGGTGACAGGTTGAAGCTTTCTTGTCTTGGCGATACCCGGCATCTCTGGAATGCTTGCCTGGGCACAGAGTGCGCTTAATGGCAGTGTTTCTGTAGATAAGGGGGGCAAATTTTTGATCTGCCGCATTTTATGACTGAGGAAATGGAGAGCCTTGGAATTTGAAAGACTTGCCCAAAGCCATCTGAACAGTGTCCCTCTCCTGGTACTTCATGAAGGACTCTTCCCATGTTGTATGACATGGTGCCTTAGCTAACCCTGCCTGCATGACTGCTCCTGTAGGCCTGGGGATGCATCACACGCAGGTCACATGCTCTCTCTGTGTTCTGCCTCAGAAAGGCTCGAGTAGGTCACAGTGGATGGAAAATGACCTGTGGGCTCTGCCCCAGGCACATGCGGTATTCAAGAAATCCACCTGCTGGTCTCCACCAACTATTAGAGCACTCCTTCCCCAGGATGCATGGGCAGGCTTTCTGTGAGTGGGAACCCCCATGAGATCTTTCTTTCATGAGATTTCAGATATTGCATGGTCATAGTATTAAAGAAAGTTTGGAAGGAACTGTGGAATCTGTGTTTGTTTGGGGATGGGGGAGCGATAAAGAGGATCCAGCCCACGTGTATCTAAGCTACCAGCTTGGGGGAGGAGGTGTAAGAACTGATAAGAAATGCCGCTTACTGCTTTCCAAACTTACGGCTAGCCCTTTCATACTTTACTTTGAAGATAGACTATAGTTTTTAGGTCAGTGAAATCTTTCCCCTCTTGGCTCCTGCACTAAACATGCTTGCTGCCTTTCTGCCCAGTTCTATGTTTTACCTACCTTGATTCTTCTTTCTAATCTCCACCTGAGTTTTCCTTTTCCATATTTACCCTCTCAAGGAATGCATCATTTGTTTTCTGGGTGCTTATCCAGGCCTGTCTCTTAGGCACATACTCCAGGGGGACGGGGGAGGTGGCATGGAACATTTTAAAAAATCTCTCTTTGTTCCCAGCATGTACCTAACACACAGTAAAGATACGAGGAAGTATTTGAATTGTTGAATTAATAAATGACTTGTTCAACATTTTGTCTGACAAACATGGTTTTCTTCGAATACCAAAGGATTTGAGGAACTAGTCATTCTTTATTGATATTTTGGTTTTAGTGTTTAATTCAGCATTGGTCCAGTTCCACAGCAGTTCACTGGAGGCCAGAAATACCAACTGTGAATCTAAGAGTTGGAATCACCAAGACAGATGTGATACCTGTCTTTAAGGAGTTGAATGGGACAGTGGTGTGGATACAGGCTAAACCATTTCTACACTGCAGGGAGAAACAATATTTCAGCAATTTAATGGAATTGATGGACGATTTTCCTTAAAAGGAGGTAATGGTGTCAGGAAATCATTTATTTTGATAACCAAAGCATTTTAAAATTCAACTTTATCTGAAATATCAGTTGTTTAAGCACTAAACATGGTAGTATCTGATGTTCCTTTTCAGGTATCTGGAAAGACTTCTCAGATCTCTCCATTACACACTCGCTTCCTCTGTTAACTGACAATGCTCTTGGATCAGACTTTGAACTGTGAACCAGAAATGATACTGCTTTGCTGTCTGGCTCTCAGAAATGCATGCTACAGAGTTGGACATTTGACAAGAAATCTATATTATTAAGAGATCATTGTCAAGATGACTTTGGTAAAAGTTTATCTTCAATTCTGCTTTAGCATTACCTGCTCCCCCCACCCGTGTGTGTGTGTGTGTGTGTGTGTGTGTGTGTGTGTGTGTACAATGCATGTGTGTATGTGTGCATGTGCATATGTGCATGCATATGGACACCAGAGGTAAACTCTGTCTGTGGTTCCTCAGGTGTCATTTACCTTGATTTGTTCTCTAGGGTCTTTCCATTGACCTGCAGCTTGCCCATTAGGCTAGGGTAGTTGGCCCGTGAGCCCCAAAAGTCTGCCTATCTCTCTCTGCTTTCCTAGCTCTAGGATTTTACATGCATGAACCCACACCTAGCTTTTCTTAAGTGGTTTGCAGGGCTGGAGCTTGGGTCCCCGAGCTTGCATAGTGAGTAGTTCACAGATTGAGCTATTTCTTTAGCCTTTATTTCTAAATAATTAGAAATACACAGTATGTCCAGTAGGATAGCTTCCTTCAGTAATATATGGCATTAGCCTACAATGAAGTCTTCTGTAGAAATTTGAAAATTGTATTCATAATAATCAACAACACCAAAAACACACCAGTCTATTGTTGGATGAAAAAAATAGGCAAAGAAAGGATAGGAAGAGACCAACATATTAGCAATGTCATCTTTAGAAAATGTGATCACAGACTATTTTTGCCTTCACTTTTAAACACGTCCAGCTTATTTTGAAGTCCAGCATTCAAACTCTTCAGCTTTCTCAACATTATACATAAACAAACAGCATAAAATTATCCCCTGGTCAAACAAAGAAAATAAACATCTTGCCTTATTACTTTGACTCCTCATGCAAACTTTGTCATTTGATCCAAAGGGAGAAGATGACAGACCTTTCAGCTTCCCACTTACGGAACCTTTTCCTTGGGAAGTTCACATAACAACAAAAATATCATGATGGGAAAAGAATTTCAGCAACCTGACTGTTTTGTCTATATTATGACAAATCTCCCGAATGTTTCTAAACACCTTTGAGCTCATTTTTAAACAGTGGAATAGCTTGTCTGAGAGTCCAATCTGGAGAGACCTTCTCATTAAGAAATCTTAAAGATTTAATCTTAAGGATTAAAAATGGAAAGTTTTTGACTTACTTTCTGTCCTAGTTAGGATTGTTATTGCTGTGATGAAACACCATGACCAAAGCAAATTGGGGAAGACAGGGTTTATTTGGCCTACACTTGACCCATCATAGTCCATCACTTAAGGAAGTCAGTACAGGAACTCAATCAGGGCAGGCACCTGGAGGCAAGAGCTAATGCAGAGGCCATGGGTAGGTGCTGCTTGCTGACTTGCTCCTCATGGCTTGCTCAAACTGCTTTCTTACAGAACCCAGGACCACTAACCCAGAGTGCCCACATCTACAATGAACTGGGCCCTCCCCTGTCAATCATGAATTAGGAAAATGCCCTGCAGACTTGTCTACAGTCAAATCATATGGAGGCATTTTCTTTATTGATGCTCCCTCCTCTCTAGTGGCTCTAACTTGTATCAAGTTGGTGAAACTAGCCAGCACACTCCCCAACCTCCTGCCACAATGATGAAGCATTTCTATGGCTTCAACTGTTTGTTCTGGTGCCAGGGTTATACCAAGGGCTTCAAGCATACGAGGTAAGAGCTCTACCATTGAACTACATCCCCAGTCTTCTATTTTAAACAGCTCTGAAGATTATACATTTTAAAACCACTGTCACATTGCAATGCTAAAAAAAACCCTGAAAAAATAAAATAATCTTTAACCACATATGTATGCAAATGTATATGTATACAATATACATACAATACCTATCATGGTATATGGGAATACTCTTGATTTTTGTTTTATGTGTGTGTTTTGCCTGTGTATATATCTGTGCACCGCTTGTGTACCTAGTGTCTGCAGAAACTGGAAGAGGGAATCAGATCCCTTAGAACTGGAGTTACAGGTGTTTGTGAGCCATCATGTGGGTGCTGGAAATCAAACCTGGGTCTTCTGGTCTTCCGGAAGTGTTCTTAACTGCTGGGCCATCTCTCCAGACCCAGTGGAAATACTCTCCTTAACTCTCCTTAGTCTGACAGTATATGTACAGAGCTGAGCTTTTGAACTTCTTTCTCTGTATGTAATGGTTATCAAGTTAGCTTCAGGGGAATACAGTAGCATGGCTAGACTGAGCAATAACTATGCTGATCTAGTGGAATTCTCCATCCTTCCTGTGCTTCTAGATGCCGTTGACTCCCCCCAACCTCTTTAGTGGGGTTCTATACTCTCTGACTTGGTGCCGTGATCAGCAAATTCAGATCCTTCCCAATGAGGCTGAGGAGAGATGGTGAGTGATACGTGAACTGGACAAAAAGAAGGGCATCTTAACCTGCCACTGTACATGTGGCTAACTCCTAAGCCACCCTGTGGGTCTCAGGTAGTGAAATAGCTGTTGTGTGAGCTGCAGAAATGCTCTGCATTGTCTGTATTTTTAAAAAGTCAATCTGTTTAGTGTAAACACTAATGTTATCCATAATCAGCCATGCACAACCCTGTGCAAACCCGACCACGTTAGGATTTGAATATTATCGGTCACCCAGAACTCATGGGAAAATTTAATGCCCGGTCTTATATTAATGGTAGAAACTAGATTTATCATTTTGACAACTGTTTTTTTAAAGAAAAGAGTCACACTGTTCTTGCCATGGGTATAACCTGTAGACAGCCCCTCCCCCTCTTCACTGGAAAACATACACAGAAGTCATTCCTCAGGACAGTGGCTACATGTAGAAATGTGTCCCACTAGCTAATATGTTCTAAAAATGCAAAACTACTCCCAGTGTTTGAAGACATGGTATGAAGAACACCGTATAATATCTCATCAATCTTTTTATAGTAACTATATCTTTAGATAATAGGATGGATACATTGAGGCACATGTTAAAGTAAACTTACAAGTCACCTTGGATATTTAAGTAAAACTTAGAAAATGTGACATGGTTTATGTGGCTCATAGGTAATGGCTCACATCATATTCCTATTGTATGGCAGACGCAGATGTTTATATATCTGCAGTTCTGAACCTGAGTGAAGTGGAAACTTCCTGAGCTAATGTAGCCTAGTTCAGTCTTGGCCAGAACAAACACCTGAAGTCAGAAGCCTTAATTAGCAGATGCAAAGGGGGAACTCTGGGGAAAAGGAAAGATTGACAGAGATGCTTTGAGAAGACAACAACCATTGATTTACATCTCCTGGGATAAATTCAGAACTCAGAGTAAAGCCTGTCTTAACAGATCAATACGTACATCACCACAGGGAAGTCGGACCTCTGTCTGATGCTTTATGCTAAGGTCAATAAACTGTTTTCTGTCGCACTGAGATTTTGTAGTAAATAGTCCTAATTCCTACTGATGAGTAACACTGAGAATTTTTTTTTTATAGAAGCTGTGTTAAATCTGAAGTTATACACTATGATTACCACAGAAGGTTCAGCATCTTCAAAACTTCGTTGATTGCTTTTATCTATGTCAAGTTTTTGGTCAAAGGCCAGGAACACACTCTATTCATAAGAAACCTTCAGTCAAGGTTCAAGATATTATGGGCAGTCTTTTTATTCCCACTCCCAAATATGTGTGTTAGAGCCATGACCTTTAATGTGGTAGTGTTTGAAGACTAGGCATTTGAAGGAAATGAAGTTCAGATGAGGTCATGAGGGCAAAGTCCTTGTGATGGGAGTAAGAGCCTGGTAGGAGGACCACAGACAGCTAGCTACCTTACTCTCTCTACACAATGGCACAGGAAGTTGGCTCTGCAAGCCAAGAGTGGGACTTTTACCATCACTCAGTCATTTGGTACCCAGATCTGGGACTTAGGATCTCTGAGAACTATGAGAAATAAGTATCTATTTAAATCTATGGTATTTTGTCAAAGTAGCTCATGGTGACTAAGACATACACAGACAGATGAATTCTACAAAACATGAAAAGATTGCACATGCAGCTTTTTCCTCCAGCACATACCTTTCTCATTTAAGACCTCCCACTCTCTATAGGTTTTGGCAGATGACAGCATGGATCTGGTAGGTGAGCTCTGTGTATGCCCAGGGAACTTACACACTGAACATGGCATCGGGAGTTCACCTGTGTTCATCTCCAAGTCTCCCCACAGCCTTCAGGCTGCTGAGGTTTTTAGAGATGAAGACCCTCTGAGTGCTTAAGTAGAAGGTCAGGGTCACTGTGATGGGGCAATCAGGAAGATGGCTGCTCTGTTAAAGTGATATCATCCTGGCTTCCTTTTCCCCTTAAACTGAAAGCAGGGTTGAGGTAACTGAGCTATGGTGGAGCTATGTTATGATTAGCAGTTTAGGCAACTGAGCTATGGTGGAGCTATGTTATGATTAGCAGTTTAGGCGGAAGCCAGATATAAACCTGGGTGGAACAAAAATACTCCACACACTGTGTTTTCCCTGGGCTTTGGGAGTCTTTTACTCCATGATGGATGGCTGCTCATTGGCTGAATGCCACAGCACAAGTATGGTCAGCTCTAAAGGGATGCAGGAATGCAGGGCGTTTTCCAGCTAGACAGCACTGCAGTTGCAATAGTACACTGATGAAAGCTTCTGGGTCCTTAATCGGCTGCAATATTTCACAAAACTAATCTTACAGTTAGCACCGGGAAGTTCATATGGCATACTGGTAAATACCAGTCAAAACTTCAGGGGAAGCATGAAGAGAAATCTCAACTCAGTTCTCTGCTTTTCCTAGGATCATACTCAAAAACATCCAAGGGCTTGTCCTCAGAAAAGTTCTCAAGAAGAAAGACGCTTGGCCTGTCTGGAGGAGAGAGTGGGTGGCTGTGCTGGGCTGATCTTGACCTCTGCCTCACCAAACAGAAACCTAATATATTTGGGAAAAGCAGCAGGAGGATTTGGAGGGAGGTGAACCTGGGAACATGAAAAGAAACTTGTTTGTTACCTTCTTAGTTTATTTGGACTGATTTAATAAAATACCTTGGTCTGGGAAATTTGTAAATAATAGAAATTTATTACCCACAGTTTGGAGACCAGGAAGTTCAACATGAAGATGGTAATGGATTCAGGGTTCCTTGCTTGCTCCTTTGAAGAAGGCACCTCCATACTGTCTTTATACAGTGTAAGGTGGGCATGCCTCCTCTGGTCTCTTTTTTTAAAAGCACTAATCATATTCATGAGATTCTTCCCTCATAAGTAAATCTCCTCTCAAAGGCCCCATGTTCTAATACCATCACCCTGGCAGTAGGTTTCAGCATATGACTTTGAGGGGGACTCAAATATTTGACTCTGGAGAGACACTTGGGTGGGACAGGCTGAGAGATGAAAGAGGAGACTCTTCCCCTATATCTCTTTCCTTACACTGTCTCCTTATCAACAAATAGAAACTGCAGGACCATGAAATGTAGACTAAGAACCAGAAGGACAGAATACAGTAGATATCTGTAAAATGCTTAAGATGCAGCAAAAGGAACTGTGGGAAAGAAAGACAAAAAAGAGTAGAAAACACGAAGATCCTAGAGACTCAAATAGTCATTTGAAAGTAGGCTATGATGAATATCAATGATTACAATTAACATATGGGAAAATGACTCCAAACATGCCAATCAAAGTGTGTATATTAAATCATCCAGGCTTCATAGAATATTGAGGTTCAAACCTGTTACCTCCATTTTAAGATGAGTAGCTAAGACAAAAACTAAAACCAGTAATTAATAGACCTGGGTTGTAATGGGCATCACATGATTTGAGTTCATGCTTATTACTGAGAAATTGCAGTTGAGGAAAATCACCTGAAAGTTATAAACAGCTGAAAAGAGAGTTGAAGAACTTGAGGGTCAATGTGAGGAAGTTTCAGAGTTCAGTGTGGAGGGAAAAGGAGATTAAAATAGAAGAAATGGCTTGGCCTGGATCTCTCTAGAAGCAGCATGTGAGACGGCATATGTGGAAATGATAATAGCTCTCACTGGACTATACAGAGGGTCTGTGTGAGGCTCTGTAGGTAGCAGGGAATTTATTCTGGGACTCTCATTTCCCGCTGGAGAAAGATTTGCTCCGTAGGCATGGATGCCATGAACTTTGAGGTGCAAGGGGGAAGCGTTGGGGCAAAGTCAAGGGGAGCCATCAGGACACATCTGGGGAATGCTGAAAGTGACTGGACGTTGAGAAGTTAAAGACCAAGATACTAGACTCAGGGAGGCCAAGAATCAAATGGTCTGCATAGAAGTCAGGGCTCGGTGAGAAAGGCGCTGGAGACCATTGATGCTACCACTGATGCCATCATTGAGGACTCAAATGCGATCTCTGGGTTCCACATGCGGAAAGGGGAGAAGTGGCTCCTGCCGTTTGTCCTCTGACTTCCACAGGGATGCTGTGGCTTGTGTGCTTCCACACATGCATATAAATAAACAAATGAGTGTGATAATTTTTAAAAAACTAAGAGAACTAGGAGGAAACATAGCAAGGACCAGCAAATGTCTAATGAGAACACTGAATTCAGAGAAAACGAGGAGGGGATACATGAAAGAACAGTGATCTGAGAATGGTGATGTACACCTACAGGCACTCCAAAAGCTGCGATAGCAGAGTTACAGACCAGACTAGGCTACATAGCGAGATTCTGTCTCTATATAACAATTCAATGGCATGATCAGAAACTTTGATTCACAAAAATTTTTAAAAATCAGTCTATAACTGGTACCACAGTTTACCAAAATTATAATCAGGAAAAACAATATATTTGAGAATTAAGAAATATCATTTCAAGACTCCACCCAAGAAAGCTGCCACAATAAATATTTTAAAAGCTTTGAAATTAATGATACTGAAACACTATTAATTAATTTTTGTAATGCAGTTAAGGCAGAAAATGTTTGCATTAATGCATTTGTACTTTTCAAATTGCTTGCTCAATATCAAAATGCCAAATCCAGTTAAATTTTATTATAACTTTAATAGTCAGATTATTAAAAAGTTTAAAATATATGTGTATAGTAGCACCAGGAACATAAAATACTTAAATATTAAAGAAACAAAAACCTCAAAAAATACTGCAGGAACTCAAAGATGTATATGGAAACATTTCTTGTAATGGCCTCTAATTGGAAGCCCCTTACCGATAGAGACACCATTTTTATTTGTACACCAGAACATTATGCAGTGATGAAAATGAAACTCCATCACCATCCACCAAGAGATCAGTCTCAGTGAAAATTTAGAATGAAATGAGAGAAACCCAAAGAAGTATGTATCTTGTGAATGGATACACAGACGTTTCAGCCCAGGCAAAGTGCGAGTGAGGACTTGGATAAGCACTTAGATGCTAAAAGTCTTAAGAAAATGAAGGAAGTGATTACTTGAAATCGATTTCAGTGTCTTTCAAGGAAGAAGGAGGGAGTCATGGCAGAGAGAGAGAGGGGAGAGGTGACTTCAGGGTCCTGGTGATGCTCTGTCCCTTGACCAGCATGGCATTTACATAGATGTTAACTGGGAACCAGCCCCACTCTACATTTGTTAGTGTGCTCTCCCATGTCTGTGCCATCTTTAATAATGAGTGTGTTTTAAGAAAAGGCTTTGTGACCAATTAAGAGTTCATCCTACAGTAATGCAAGGATGGTTGGCATTCAAAATACATTGACTTACTCCACTGACTGACTAAAGACTGTATGGTTTTCTTAAAATATATACACAATCAGTAATAACATTAATATGGATTCGTTTAACAAAGCAGAAACTTTAAGATTCATGAGGGAAGGAAACTCTTTAATCTAACAGTCTTAAAACTACACAGCATATATTCCACTAATGAAATGTTAGAATTCCCTTTAGTCCAATAATGAGAACTAAGTTCTAATTATAATTAGCACAGTATTAAAAGGATCAAGAAGAGCTGGGAAGATGGTGCAGTCAGTGGAGTGCAGGAGGCTGGGAGTGTGATCCCCATAAAAGTCAGGCATATGCCAATGCAATCCCAACACTGAGGAAGCCAAAACAGCTTCCCTGGGACTTGCTAGCCATCCAGTTAGCCTGGTTGGTGAATTTCAAGATCTGTGAGAGAGGCTATCTCAAAAATAAGGTGGAGAGAGATTGAGGAAGATATCCAATGTTGACCTGTGGCCTCCATACGCATGTGCAGGAATCCCTTCTACACACACACACACACACACACACACACACACACACACACACGAGAAGGGGGGAAGGGAGAGGTCGGAGGCAAAATATATAAAGATTAGAAAGCAATAAAGTCATTATTTACTGATAATATGGCTAGTTACACGTGAAATCTCAATGCATAAACTATTAGAACTAATAAGAGAAATCAAGAAGTTTGCTAGACCCACCACATTGGAGTTTCAAAATCGCTAGCATTTGTATGAAATAGACACATGTTTATGCAGCAGCATAACGTAGATATTAGATGAAATGCATATCAGCAACCAACATGGATTTTTGATAGAACTTTGATAAGTGGATGCCAGACCTTAGCCAGAAGGGCATAGAAGAAAGGCAGCGGCAATTTTAAGGAAAATAATAGCAGCAGGCATGACTGCTCTGTCCAGGACTCCCTCTAGAAGATGCAGCTTGAAAACAAAGAAAGTGGCCGAAATCAGTGTGTTATTGCCATAGAGAATAAAACAAAACAAAACAACACAAAGGATCAGTGGAATAGAACAGAGAGCTTGCATACTTTACATGTTTACAGATGTAACTGCAAAGCAGAGAAAGAACGCTCTGTTGAAAAAATATGGGATAATTTGTCATCTATATGGGTGAAAAGGAATCCATATACTATAAGTTAAAGACAGTTCCAGGACAAAGAATTTTAACCACAAGACTTTTTTTTTTTTCAAATGGAGGAATACAGAGTGATGTCTTCATAATCCCAAGAAAGGATTTCTTTGACAAGGTGCAGAAGACAAAATGCTAAAGTAACATGGGTAAATTTAAAGTTACGTTAGATGAAGTGCTGTACATTAAGGTACCAATAACTAAATTAAAAGGTAAGCCAAAGATTAGGATCACCTTCTTGTAACACATTTAAATAGCACAAGTTTGTTATCCAAATCCACACATCCCTTCTGAATAGTCAGCAGAAGAAAGGCAGTTTGTGATAGATGCACGAGCAGAAAGTGGTCCCCGTAACTCACAGTGAGGGAGGTATAAGGGGTGGACAAGCATGAAAGCTTACTAGTTAACACACACAAACACACACACACACACACACACACACACACACACACACACACATAGTTCTCACTTCACACTTGTTAACATCCAAGCGCATCCACTTTTGCCACTGATGAAGGGAAAAGGTAACCGTGATGCAACTTCACTGAGGATTTATGTCACGACACTGAGTTTTCTATGAGCACCCAGGAATGCTGGTTCTAGTTGTCACAATGTCGCATATGGACAGGCATGCATTGCAACTTTTCAAAATGAAAGTGGGAAGACAGGTGTACATTTGAGGAGGGGCTGAAAAAAATAACCTGCTTTGTATTACAGGATGCTATAAAACAGATATTTCTACAAAAAAAAAAAATCCCCCGTGTATGTCAATGTGGATAAAATCCAATGACATAATAGTCAATGATTAAAAAAACAAGTGTGTAATATGAAACTATTATATTTGAAAAACCACAAACAATAATATTTATTCTTAAGGAGACCACACACACACACACACACACACACACACACATCATTCACTTATGCGGAGCATAAACACAAACTCCTTCATGAGAATGACATTCACAGACCTCCTGGGCTGGAAGAAAGTCAAGAATTTAAGTATAATGACATTTTGTATTTTTCCCCCAACACAGGGAATCTGAGAGACAACAAACCTAGTTTTATTCAATATTTGGTTAGTCTCAGGGAGAGATAAATTTGTGCTATTACATTACTTTTTGTTTGTTTGAAGTGCTAACTAGTCCAACTGAAGTTTTTGACTTTGAACATGAGTTCAGATGAGAAAGCGTCTTCGTGTGCTGTGTACATCTTGCAGTTTTTCCTGGGACTTAAGACAATGCTAATTTAGCTGATGACTGTCACCTTATCCAGGGAGCAGAGACGGGCATGCATTCCTCACCTATTGCCTGAGGTAATAGCAGAGGACCTGCTAGTTCAAAATGGGTGAACTGGGTAGAAGACAGCTAGATGTTAGCCTGAAGGTCCGGGAACGGTTAGGCGGCCCCTGGCTTCTCAGCCAAGCAGCAAAGACCTTCTCCCCGGGTGCTCGGGACAAACTGTGTGGGCAGGCAGTTTCACCTTGGCTAAGCTGGCCATGCAGGGTCAGCACTGCTGCTGGCTTCCTGTTTGGGGAAATGCTAAAGTACAACTGGAAACATTCAGCTAACGTAACACAGAGATTATACACATGCCGACCCAAAGGCTGGATGTAGCTCTCCACACGTTGTTTGACTCACTGTGATTTTGTTTGTTTGTTTGTTTCCTGCTTGTTATTCTGCTTTGAGTAAAACTGAACTCAGTTGCTTGCTAATATTAATATGAGGCATTTATGATTAAAAATTAGATTCCTAGCTTCTCTCCTAGGAAGATGGTGGCACATTGGGCCTGAATTCTAGACTGTCAACAGCCAGATGAGCCTAAAGATTATCCCCTCCCCCACTGCCTCACTCATCATCTACTGGCCACTGGAGGGATGTTAACTCTCGTACATCACAGATGAAAAGATTGAGACTCAGAGTAGACACCTGCCCTGCTCAGGGTCACAGTTAGTTTGTGGGTTCAGCCGTGTTGGCACATGTCACCTAGGTACCAGTTAACTTGAGACATCAATGTGAGGGCCCATTTTGTAATCTTAGGAGTACCTCTTCTACCTCCTTCAGCAGGTGCAATGCAAACAATAATCGAATGCTTTTAACAAAGATCGCCTCAAGCTTCAATAGAAACACAACAGATGGATTCACTGTGGCAGTCATTAGCTTAAACTGTAGTGTTTTGATCTCCCCAAACTCAAATCAGAAGTAATTTTACCCATAAAATGCAAAAGAATATTATAACATAAGTGCACATGGTATATAACTGGAGGATCTATGGTCACAGGGTACCACATTTTAAAAATAAGATTTATTCATTTTATTTTATGTGTATTTTCTCTGCATGTATGTTTGTGGCCGTGTGTGTGTGTGTGTGTGTGTGTGTGTGTGTGTGTGTGTGTGTGTG
>CABHPQ010002060.1:48211-70217 GCA_902168405.1 Peromyscus aztecus
GTGTGTGTGTGTGTGTGTGTGTGTGTGTGTGTGTGTGTGTGTGTGTGTGCTTGCTATCCATGGAGGCCAGAAGAGGGCATTGGATCCCATGGGACTTGAGTTGTAGTTGGTTGTAAAACACCAAGTGGGTATCGAACCCAGGTCCTGTGCAAGAACAACAAATGCTCTTAACCATGGAGCCATTGCTCCTGTCCCAGGGCACCACTTTTCAAGGGGGACTCTTCCAAGAGTCCCATGTCCCTTTACACTATCATTGCTGTTCTTCTGGGTCCAGAAAGATTATTGTTATTGCTGTTCTGGAGTGTTCCCAGGACTTTGTATAACATGCACTTCCTTTAGGCTTTCTCAGCTTACTGGTTTCTGCTAACGCTGTGGGAGAGTCCACACCAGTTTGTACTAGTCACAGCCATCCTGCCCAGCAGCATTTAGCCACCTAGGTTAGGCAGTCTTCGTTTACTATTTATTAATTAATTAATTTGTTTGTTTGTTTATTATTTATTGGGTGGGAGGAGAGGACACAACTTTCAGGAGTTCGTTCTCCTATTCTGTTTGGGAACTGAATTCCCGTTGTCAGTTTTTATACACTGCATCGTCTCACTAACCTTGAAAAATGTGGTATTGTCAGAGCCACTTTACAGAAGTTACAAAGGTCTTTTAGAACTCAAGCTGCAAAGACACTAAGTCACCTACATGTGAATGAATGGTGGGTGACCAGGTCAATTAACTTTAGCACATTGTTAAAAACTATGCAACAAAGTGAAAAGATAAAAAGATAGCGGTCTTAACCGCAGGTGCAGACAGATCTATAGGTTTCAAAAGGACAGATTTAGCCTATAAAAAAAAAACACAACTATGTATTGCCGTGGATCTGTAGCTGTGTATATAAGCACACAAATATTGGAAAGAAACATCACAATAATGGCGAGTCTGGGTATTTGTTGGAAAACAGAAATCTAGCAGGATGAGGTCCAGAGGAGGGTTAGCTTAGCCATGATGCCTGTAATGCCTCCCTTAAAATGTAAGTGGGATGGGAACAAGTGGAGTATATGCAGCCATAGACCCTTACCATGTTCTCAGGTAACACATAAGTAACTCTGTGACCATTATCTCCAGTCATACATAGTCTCAGTCATGTAAGACTAACACCTGCTCATCGTTGGAAATGAAGCTTACTGTACCCAAATTAACTTTTAAATATAAAAATGACACCGAGTATCTGAAAAATTAAATTCTGTTTCACAAATCAAAATCAAGCCAAAACAATTCTCATTTTGAGGAGATTTCATCTTTAACAGTAAAGATCTTGTCATATGGGCCCTTCACTTGCTTAGTTAGAGTTATCCCAAGGTATTTTATATTATTTGTGGCTATTGTAAAGGGTGATGTTTCTCTGATTTCTTTCTCAGCCCTTTTATCATTTGTATACAGGAGGGTTACTGATTTTGAGTTGATCTTGTATCCTGCCACATTACTGAAGGAGTTTATCAGCTGTAGAGTTCCCTGGTAGAATTTTTGGGGTCACTTATGTACACTATCATATCGTCTGCAAATAGTGAAAGTTTGACGTCTTCCTTTCCAATTTCTATCCCTTTGATCTCCTTTGGATTATGGAGTAGATTCAAATGAGTGTGAACGAGGCCACCCAAATTCCAAATAGAAATCAAATCAATGTGACATTGCTTAATTCATCCTAATGTAAGTCCTAGTTTTGATTTTTTTTTTCCAGTGATGCCTTTTGTGTCCAGAGAGTGCCAAAGGAACACAGAGCCCCAGAGAAGTCGGGGTCAAGGTGAGATCTGGTTTAGGAAGGAGCAGGGAGGGCGGAGACTCCCGGGAGGTTTCTCCTCCCAGGCTGGGGCACCTCTAGCCAACCAAGCCGCCTGTTCGTTCACCAGTCCGACATCACACCTCCAGTACTCTATCCATTATCACCTGTCTGTCTATCCACCCATCATCTATTATCTAACTCTTCTGCGTGTCCATCCATCTATTACCGATTTACCTATCATCTCTGCTCTTCTATTTATCACCTTCTGTTTATCTTATATAATTTATACTTAGTATCCATCAGTTAACCTTAGATCCATCCCTATCATACATCTATCTATGACTATTTATTGGTATCCATTTGCTAATCTCTGCATGCTGTTCTCCTCCATCTGGGACTCCTGGGGTCCTGGACAGCTGCCTGGCCCCTCACTTCTACCAGCATTCCACCTGTTCCCCGGGGCTGCCGGCTCTTTCCGTGTGTGCTGCTGGACTCAGGACGAACCCGCTGCTGAGCAACCCTCCAGTTAGTGACCCGACAGAGCCCTGGTGGGTGGGACTGGCTTGTCCCTCCCTGGGATAGGGACAAGCAACAGTGGGATCCCATAGCCCTTCAGTCACTCACCTTGCTAACCACAGGTGGTGTGGCCAGGAGCAGTAGCAGGATAGGCAGCAGGAGCGTCTGCGACCTTGGAGCCGTCTCTGCGTGCATGATGGGCGTTGTTCCTGAGTCCTAGCGTGTCCAGGGATCCACCGGACCCACGGGCTTTCAGGCCTCCGCGTTCCCCGAGGGACACAGATTGGGGAGGCCCTGCCGTGAAGCTCGCCTTGCTTGCTGGCCCACTGGGGCGAGTTTCGTAGGGCTCGACCCACCGCGGGTCTGTTTGTCCTCACCCAAGCTTTTGATTGTGACTCTAAGGGAGGGAAGAAGTGGCCGAGGTCCCGCCCTCGTCCCCCCTCCCAGCTCGCCAGGCACTGTCCCTTCAACCGGGCATCGTGCCCAGGAAGTGAGAAAGGGTTGGGCGCCCACAGAGCAGGCAGGTGGGCGCCGATCCAGAGTCAGGGTGAAAGAGGTGATGTCCCTAAGATCCTGGGACTCTGGTGCTTAGCGGGTGCGGGTCAGCGTGGGGGAATTTAGGGGTGTGCTGTAGGGAGGTGGCTGCACAGGGTGGAGGGAGTGGCCAGCAGCCCTGCCCAGATTAAGCTGCAGGCGCGCTGCGCGGGAGTCTGTGACTCTGGAGGCCAGGTTTGCTGGCAGCTCCCGTGGCTGCACATCTGCTGTGGGCCTGCAACTCTCAGCCAGCGCACAGACTTGACGCTGAACAGGCAGTGAAGAGGAACACGGTCACTGGTGAATTCCCTCCAGCCACAGCTGCGAGGCGCGTGTCAAGTCTGCCTGCTAGCCTGCAGTTCCTTCTCTACCGGGTTGTTCGCCCAGGTAAGGCACCCACAGGCAGGCACTGCCCCAGCACCAGAGCACCTGCCTGGGACCAGTAGCACTGTGGCATCTAAGGGGTGGTGGCTGGGGAAGTTGTGGCCTTGGGGTCAGCAGAGGAGAGCTTGCCTGGCTCCCAGGTTTCTCTGCCAGGGCTTGAACCGGGCGCTGTGTGTTTTGATTAATTTGGAGGCTCGAGTTACTGTCCTGGCAGTCCTGGCATTCCAAAATGCCAAGAGCAAGAGGCAGCTGAGGGGAAAGAGAAAGCGCATCCTATTCTCTGAGTTGAACTGCCTTTCAGGCTAAACCTTATCTGCGGAAACGGGGCAGAAAATGAGAGCCAGCTCTGGTCCTGGGTGTCCCCGGCTGGGAGGGCTCAGATGCAAATGCCACCTCTGGCTTGGTAGGGTACCCTGTTGGAGCAGGGCTCCGATGCTTTCTCATGCTGTAGACTACACTGAATGGAGTGAATCATGTAAAATGCATAGGCTACAGTAAAATCAGACGTTTTACTTGGATACAATCGTCACAGTGCTAAAGGAGAGTTGTACTTACAGACAGGTAGTATTCATATTGGATTAGGTATTGATAGCTCTATAGCACACCCATTAAACAACCTTAACATTATCACAGTGGTAACTGAGAACAAGGTCTTGTGATAACCATCTAAATGTCAGGAGCGTATCTGTGAGTGCAAACTCAGCTGCCGGCACACCAGTGGCCTGTTCGCTGGCGTTCATCACTGAAGGAAAAGGCCCAGCTTCCATGAGGGACCAGTGGCCATTTGAGTGCCACCATTTTCTTATCCAAGTTCACTGGCCATCTGAATTCCATTTCCCCTCCCCCTCAAATTGTAGAGTGAAAGGGGGAATCTTCCATGACATACAACCATGGCTGTACATTAGAATCTCCCGAGGAACATCTAAAACTTCCAATACCTAGTGAATTCCAAATCAATTATATCAGACTCTTTACAGGACAAACTTATTGGTGCATGGCAGAGCCTCTTGCAGATTCTTTGTGCAAACTTGCTTTGTAGTCACTATTTTATTATTATTATTATTATTATTTTATTCTTCTCTCTCATGCATTATATCCCAGTCACAGTCATTTTGGCTAACTGTGCAGAATTAGGGTCTCCTCAGTAGAATAATAAGGCATACATTAAAGTCTTTATTAAGACTTAGGGACATTGTGGAGTTTGTGCCCGGATCATAAATGTAATTGGCCTCATAGTGGCTTTAGGAAAGTTCTTGAGGGAACTTCTGCTGTCTTTGTGGGGAGGATGGCCGGGACTCTGCTGATGAAATGACAGTGCCCAGGAGTCCTGAGAGGCATATGATTATCTTTTATAAATTGATATTGCTTCCTGAAAACAAATCAAAATCTCAGTCCTGATATCAAATGCAGGATTATTTGAAGGGTTACAGGATATTTGAATTTTAAATGGCTTTTTCTGGGACTCTGTAGTTTCTTTATCTTCTTTCTCTCTGTGTGGGATGTACTTGTGTGTGCACACTCTTATGTGAGTGAGCAAGAGCCACAGAATATGTGTGAGGACAACACTGAGTGTGGGTCTCCACCTTCTCCCTTGCTTGGGGCAGGGCCTCTAATTCTTCTGGCCTGTGCGCTTCCAGGGTTACTTCCGCTACATCTCCCATCTCACTTTAGAAGTGCTAGGATTACAGATCTACACACCTGACTCCTCATGCACCCTGGGGATCCAAACTCAGGTCCTTACATTTCCACAGCAGGTGCTTTACTCACTGAGCCCAGATCCCTGGAGTTTTGATGGAAGAACAAACAGAGATGTATCAGCATTGGAGGGTAAAACAGTCACTTGGATGATATTTCTGATGCAGCAGTAGAAGGGAATGGGGCATGATACAGGAAGGAGGAGGCGAATGCTCATGAGCCTGGCATCTGGTCTACACCCTGGATTCTGAGTCCTTTTTTTTCTTACTAATGTGGATTAACTTCTCCAGGGTGAACTCTTACCCTCTCTAACATTGGATTAACCATGGTGCCAGTCTCGGGAAGTTGTAGGAATCTGATAAATCCATCAGAAGTCTCTTGTATAAGATCTTCATGTAACCACCACATGCTACATTCTAACTGGAGTTGCATAAGGGAATGCAGATGGGCATGAGAAATGGTGGCGTGATGCAGCGGTGCTCTTCTGAGTTCAATACAAATGAACAAGACCCAACTGAAGCCCCATATTGACTCCAGGTCAGTGCGCTTTCAAGGCACCTCCAACTCTGCCTTGGCCTTCACAAGACTAGCAGCTTTGGCACTGCCAGGAGCTGTTAGAAACTGAAATCTCAGTAGCTACCCAGACTCAGTGAATCAGAACATAGTTGTCCAAGATCCAAGATCTCTAGCTGATTCACTTGCAAGTGAAACAGGGAGAAATGGCTTGTTTGAAAGCCAGGTTTAAGCACACATTCCTCACCTCTCCACCACACACACTCTCTACTACATTGTTGCCTATGCTCACCTGTGGTGTAATTAACCAGAACTCAACCAGAGCTCGTGAATTTAAAAAAATAAATAAAATCAAGAGAGCTAGTGTTTCATAGTTTACTTCTTAAATGTAAAAAGCCAAAGGGAAGAAAATGGTTCTTTTTGTACAATTTTTTTCTTTTTTACTACTGGATGCTAGGTAGAGATTTTGAATATAACTGTCAATGACTTTGACAAGCTTTATATAATTATTTAATCTGCCTTTATCATGTCTTCTCTGTTTTATTTAAAAAAAAATTTTTTTGAGACAAGGTTTCTCTGTGAAGCCTTGGCTGTCCTGGAACTCACTTTGTGGACCAGGCTAGTCTTGAACTCTGCCTGCCTCTGCCTCCTGAGTGTTGGGATTATTATCTGCCTGGCTTTATTTTTAAAAATTTTTAAAAAGATTTATCTGTTTGAGTGTTTTGCCTGTGAGTAAGTGTGTGTGTGTGTGTGTGTGTGTGTGTGTGTGTGTGTGTGTGTGCATGTCTCTGTATTCTGAGGCCAGAAGAAGATGCCAGGTGTCCTGTTCTCTCATGTTTAACCTTGCTCCCCCAAGACAGGGTCTCTCACTGAACCTGGAGTCAGGCTGCAGGCCAGCAAGGCCCAGTACTACTCATGTACTTGGCGACTGTGGAGGCCAGAAGAGGGTGCCAGATTCCTTGCATCTGGTGATACAGGCGGCTATAAGATGTCATGTGGGTGCTGGAAACCAAAGCCCAGTCCTCTTACAAGAGCAGCCAGTGTTTTTAACTCCTGAGACATCTCTCCAGCCCCATTTCTCTGTTGTTCTCCCTCCCTTCTTTTCTCCCTCCCTCCCTCCTGCTCTCATCCCTCCCTTCTTTTCCTTTTTCTTCCTTCCTTCCCCCTCCCTTCTTTTCTTTCTCTCTCTTGCTTTGACATTCTTGCATGTGACTCAAGGTGGCTTTTGAACTCATTATCTTACAGCCCATGACTCCCTAGTGCTGGATTTACAGATGCTTGTCACTTGGGGATGAGTCTGTCCCTGTCCCTGTGGTGTGTGAGTGTGTGTGTGTGTTTAGTGTATGTACACAGATATGTGCAGGTGTCAGAAGTCTTGCTCTATCATGTTCAGCCTTATCCCCTTGAGACAGGGTCTCCCACTGAACCTGGAGCTAGGTTGGAGGCCCGCAAGCCCTAGCAATTCTGTTTCTGATCTCAACAGTACTGAGGTTGCAGGTGTATACGCCCAACCTGGCTTTTACATGGGTGTTAGGGATTTGAACTCAGGGGTCCTCATTCTTGTGAGCAATTTTTTTTTTTAACTTATTAAACAATATCTCTAGCCCTGGTTTTAAAATACATGCATCTGCTTCACTGGTTTTCAGTGTAAGCCCCATTAAGGAGGAGGCCTTTTGGGGGTTCTGTCCTCTCCCCTTTGTGAATAGATGATTAAATATGAATAGTGTATCAAGCTCACGTAGCATTCACCCTCAGGTCTACTTCTTCCAAAGTCCTAAGTTTCTCTGGCCTCTACTGTACATATAAGCACATACGTCTGCTTCCGATGAGCTACTTAGAATTAGGGTGTTTATGGCTCCTTCTTTAATTCTCCAACACCCCTCTTGGTCATTTCTTTTTTCCGAGAACTTCCTCTTATCATCAGTTAGACTCTCAGGTGGCTTTAGAACCCCAGAGTCACAGCCAGATTGGGCCAGTTCTTGCCCCTGCCTTCTCTGCTGCTGTTTTAAGGTCACAGCTTCTGCCCTGGTATCCACTTCTATTATCCAGAGACTAAGGTTGCCTTCTGGATGGTTTCTTCTCTTGTAAGTTCTTTGAAATCTACCTTTGATGCTATTGTCAGAGTTGCCATTAAAACTGCACACAGGGCCAGGGAGATGGCTCAGCTGGTTAATACACTTGCCATGTAAGCATGAGGAATAGGGTTAGGGTCCCCGGAACCCACATAAGAGCCAGTGAATGTGGCAGTCCACCTGTACTCCCAGCACGTGGGAAGTAGATATACAGAATCCCTGGCTAGAGGGCTAGCTACAGCTTCACCAAAATGGTGAGCTCTGGTTCAGCAAGAGATCCTGCTCCCATAAATAGGGTAGAGACCCAATATCAACCTTGGGCCTGCAAATACTCCTACACACACACACATGCATACACATGCACACTGACACATGTGCCCCATGCATGTAAAATGATTATAAAATATAATAGCCACAGAATAGACAAACAGTAATGTATAGTTACTTCAGTAAATCAATTATTTTTTTTCTATCCTGTTTAGCATGAGTTAGTGCAAACAAGAGCCAGGTAGATACTTGAGTTAATAATCATAGATATTTATGTATCATATAAAATATATGCTGGTGAGACCAGAAACAAATACTTCATCAGTGTCAAGCAAATTGATAGAAAGTTACCTCATATTTTAATGATTTATTTTATTTAATGATTTTAATATAATTAAACAAATAACTTTTCATTCTTGTTATGTATATAAATTAAATTTAATATTTTGCTCTTATATATTTTTTTGTCTTGTTTTGTTTTTCCAGACAGGGTTTCTCTGTGTAGCTTTGTGCCTTTCCTGGAGCTCACTTGGTAGCCCAGGCTGGCCTCAAACTCACAGAGATCCGCCTGGCTCTGCCTCCCAAGTGCTGGGATTAAAGACGTGCGCCACCAAAGCCCGGCTAAAGGCATCTTTTTTTTTCCCCCTTTGGTTTTTCGAGACAGGGTTTCTCTGTGTAGCTTTTGGAGCCTGTCCTGAAACTCACTCTGTAGACCAGGCTGGCCTCGAACTCACAGAGACCCGCCTGCCTCTGCCTCCTGAGTGCTGGGATTAAAGGCATGCGCCACCACCACCAGGCTATTGTTTATTTTTATTGTAAATATGTACTATGGACTTCTTCCTAGCTTTATTTTCTGAGTTATTTTCCAAGTTCTTTATTTCCAAAGTTCATAATAAGAGAGCAAGCTTAGTTTAATTATAATTACAGAATTCTTTTCTAATGATATTTTCAGCTGCTAGTTATCTTGGCCATATATATATATGTATATATATATAATTATGGCTATATATATATATATAAAACTTGTGCATATATAGATCATACCCTTGACTTTGCTCAGTGATGGTCATTGTGTGTGGTCTATACTGAACGTGTTGCTAAGATGTACAATAAACTATGGGAAGTCCATGACTCTGAATCACAGGGTTTTATTTTTTATATTTTATTTTTTACATTTATTTGTTGGGGACAGAGGGTGCCGAAGTACCTGTGTGGAGGTCAGAGGACAAGTAGCTAAGGGTTCTCCTCTTCCACCATGTGGGTTCCAGAGATTAAGCTCAAGTCATCAGGCTTAGTGGCAAGCTCATTTACCTAGTAAGATGTCTCCATACCTGAAGCCCAGGTTTGAGCCGTCCCCTTGAACCTCTTGTTATATTCCTGAGTGGCAGAGCCATTCAGTGTGGAGTGTTGTTCCAGGCCTTGTCTGTAGGGAAGAGGCATGGTATGGAGATTCCAGGCCCCTGGGATCAACTCCTCCAGGAAGCCAGGATGACTTAGTGGCTGAGCAGAAGACAGGGTGTAGCCATGGGGAAAAGACATGATGGAGTTCTTAGGAAAGAAAAGACTTCACAAGCTCAGTTACTCTTCCCCAAGAAAAAGCTTTCCTACGGTCTCACAGATGTCATTGCACCCCAGTACCCCATCTCAGCATTTCTGCCTACCCTTAGAGTGCATTTGGACACTTTTTATGAAATCTTTCTTTTTGCTTAAACACATAAATAGTGCCCTCCTCTCTGTCCTGTTTAAAGAGTACCCCTTTGACCTCTAAAACATTCAGATTTCTAGACTTGAATTCCAAATGCAAAGACCTCTACAGGAGAACTCCGACTTTCTGAGAACCACAGGGAACAGACTGTCTTTGTGGCACTATGCCACTCCGTTTATAATTGGTTTTCTGTGTCCCAGAACTCTTTCTTTCCAGAGATCAACTTCCCGAAACTCACTCACAAATTTTTATCAAAGGTATGAAGTCTTCACAAAGGCCATGGCCTCAAACTTACTGTACATTCAGCGTCTGTCACCCTGAGAATTACTATTAATTATACTGGGAAGGATGAGAGTCATGAGACAGAGAAACGGAAGAGGGGAGAAGGAAAGGTGGACAGGAAAGAAGAAAGAGGAAGAGGAGGGGGAGAAGGTAACAGGAGAAGATGGGGTAGGGTCTTTTCTTTGTATTTTCAGGGTGAGCTTGGGTAAACTCCGTAATCCTACCTAGAACTGCCCCACAATACGCTTCCTTCTTCCACACTGACTGAAGTCACCCTTCTGTATAATAGCCATTCTTGATGTTTGAAAGGTTTTTAAACCCTACCCACAGCTCAAGCCTGTAGACCCAACTCTGTAGGAGGCAGAGACAGGAGGATCACATGATCTTAGGAGTCTGAGATCAGCCTTGGGCATCATAACAATATCTCTCATCTCTAACTAACTAACTAACTAACTAACTAACTACTAATATCTCATCCCATCTCATCTCTAACTAACTAGCCAGCTATCCCCTTCCCCACCTAAAAGCTACTGTAACCCTTCCCTTTTAAATCACATAATCTCTTATTCTGGGCTAGCCTCACTTTCTATATCTATAACCTTCTCCAACATGTTTTTTCTTGTTTCTATTACTAGTTAGGAAGAAAAGAAGGGAGTAAGAGAGGAAAGGAGGGAGGGAGGTGGGGGAACAGTTATTGAACCAGGCACTGCCCAGGGCACTGATTCAAACTCATTTTGGTCTCTCGGGTATTACTTTTCTGTATTGAGAAATCTTGAGCAGGAGGAATTATGGACTTCCATGGGGGCTACACTCACTGAACATATGTTTTAATTACTTAATGACTTGACTGTGTGATAGTAGTGAATATCTGAACCCAACCTTTCTAACTCTCATCCCCTAACTATTTGGATGCAAGGTCATGCAGAGAAGACTCTCTGTACATAGGAACCACAGAGGCTTCCTACGTGGGAAGTCAACTTTCCACTGCTCTTGGGGATGACCCTGCCCAAGGAATCAGCTGATGTTATTGCCAGAAACTCATTCCAAAGGCAGATCTCAGAAGTCTGAAAGGTCCAGAGAGCTGAGATAAGTGTTCTTCCATGGCCAGGGAGAAAACTCATAGATGCAGGGAAAGCTGGAGTTTAGAACTTTCAGCAACACATTTGGGAGCATCATGAGCTAAGGATGACAGTTTGAGGTGGAAGGTAAGAGGCCAGTCTGATTTTGAAGATTGCATTTTTATAACATGTACCATGTTGTTCCTAGATGTGGCATTATTACGGTTACTGTCACATTTTCTGTTGGTATTGGGAGGAGACCTTGAAAAGGAAGAGGTAATAGAAGCCCACATTGCCAGCATAGTGGGTGAGCAGAGACAGGGTGCACTTGACTCTGGCTTAACAGACCTAATTCCAGTGTCATTTAAGGACTGCAGCATTCATACACTGCAACCACGTCTACAGGGTAGGAGAGGTGGGGTGGGCTGGCTCTCAGCCAGGGGCATTCTGTTCCAGCTGGAATTTAGAGTAGTTCTCAGGAATCTACTTGAGGAGTTGTCAAGTTCTTCCCTTTCAGAGAACACGAAGCTGCAGCCACATTCCGAGGGTCTTCGGACCACACAGACTCATGACCCACATGAAAAATCTTGTGTGGAATGAGGTCAAATGTTTTTGCTAAAGAACTCAAATAAACCATGTTGTGGGTGTTTTTTTTTTTTTTGAGGGGGCGTGTTTTGGAGTAGAATCAGCTTAAATAAATGAAATCAATGGTACCGGATGGCGCTCGTTATGTTAAGTAAAATAAACCAGACAGAGAGACTCATACCAAGCTCTATCCCATTCATATATGGGATCTGAAAACAGTGGGTTTCATAGGAGTTGAGGGCAGAAGGTGAGGAGCTGGGAAATTTGAGAGAGAGAGAGAGAATGGGAAGGGAAGAGGCTGGTCAGCAGGTGATGGGTCCTATTCGAGAAGAGTAAGTTCTGGGTGACAGTCTAATAACCATACCCTATATATGTAGAGACACCCCAACAATATATTTTGTACATTTTCAACATAAAGAAATGATAAATGAGAAAACCTTTGAGGAGAAAAGAATTTTCCTTGGTTTAACATTACATGATGCATGTGTGTGCTAACACATGGTTCCTCATTAACACATACTACTTCCATGTTTTCAAATGAATTAGTGGAAATAAATTCCAATTTTAAAAAGTATTACATTGATTGATTGATTGATTGATTGATTGATTGATTTTGTGTGTGTGTGTGTGTGTGTGTGTGTGTGTGTGTTGGGGATGTCTTTGTATGCCTGTGGAGACTAGGAGACAGTTTGGAGGAGTCAGTTCTCCAACCATGTTGGTTCTCACATTAAACTCAAGCCATTAGGCTTGGCCAACAGATTCCATTATCCACGGGACCATATCGCCAATCCTAAATTTAAAAAAAAATGGAAGTAGGAACAAGTAATTAGCCTGTATATTGGAAAATGGTTAACTCTAGCTGTCTATCTATCTGTCTGTCTGTCTATCTATCTATCTATCTATCTACCTACCTAGATATCTATCTACCTATCTTGATACAGGGTTTCCTGTACCCCAGGCTGGCTTTGAAATCACCATGTAATCAGGATGGACCTTGATCTTTTGGTTTGCCTGCCTCCATGTCCCATGTTCTGGGATTCTGAAAATGCACTACCACATCCTATTTATGCAGTGCTGGGCTTTGAACTCAGAGCTTCATGCATGTTAGGCAAACACTCTGCCAGCTGAACTACATTCCCAGCCCTGATCAGCTTAACACTTAACAGAGAAGGTGTAGGCCATTAAAGGAAGTTCTCCAGTGGAATGGGGTAAATAAGGCTTCCCCTACACATAACTGGGGGTGGTTTCCTAATGTCTGAAAGCCTTTCCTTAATGAAAAAAAAAATTGTGTATGAGTGTTTGCCTGAACGTATGTCTGGTCACCACTTGCATGCAGTGCCTGCCGAGGCCTGAAGGGGGCATCATACCTCCCGGAACTAGAGTTATAGCTGGTTGTATGTCACTGTGTGGTTCTGAGAGTTAAACCCCAGTCCTCTGGAAGAGCAGCCAGTGTTCTTAACCACAGAACCACCTCTTCAGCAACGCTCCACCCCCCTCTTTTAAATAAAAGTTCAAGCATTCTAGTTTGGAAAAACAAAAATACACAAAATAGTTGTTCACACAATCAGAATGGTTTAATCACCAGAAAGAACTTTCTGAATGTTGTATCTGGTGGAAAGTACATATACTCATTGAATAAGTGAGAAATTATTTCACAGAATGAACAAGACCAGGACATGAGACAGAACTCACAGGTCTGGTGTCACCAATGGAGGAAAAGACATAAACTTCTGTATTCATTTTGTGAGTAGAAAAGGCCAAGCCTTGGCCCCTTGTTCATCTGGTTCCCAACCTTGGCTACTTGCCCACATTGATGAGAGCACAGCAGGGCGAGTTCCAACCCAAGATCTTGTTGCAGAGAAAGCAAATTTCCCATGGTGCAGTTCGGGGAAATCTGGAAGATCTTGGATCTTGTTCCCAAGACTGGAGCATTTGGAAAACATTGAGCAGAGACTCATAAGGCATCCCAGGGGGACTGGAGACCAAAGATTCCTGTTTAAAAACAAACGGAGTGGAGTTAATAATCACAAGGAGTTAGAGGAAGATAACATGGTGGCATTTGCTGGTCACATGTGCTAGAAAAAGACTTCTATTTGTGTTCTGGTGGGAAAAGCCTGGAGACCTAACAGGGGTCTGCAGTGAGCAGGTGCTTGGCAAAGGACTAAAGTGCTGATATGCAATCTCTTGGAGGGCAAACGAGCTTCCTGTGAGAGGGTAACAGCCTAGAACCTTCAGGAAGGAGACAGTCTTCCATCCACCTTGTGTGCACAGGCCCTTTCACTTGGACACTGGGGACCCACAGTAAAACTCCAGGAGGGGGTGGGGCAGCTTCCGTCCTCTCAGCAGGTCATTGACTCTAGTTGCATTTTCCTCGCTGACAACAGCTTTTCGTGACTACTTGTGGGAGCCCGTTTTCAGGTTCCTAGTGGCTTTACATAGCAGGTCCGCATAGAGAGGATGATTGGACCACAGCCTGAGTGCAGGTGTCTGAGATGGTCTGCACTTGGCTGTGCTTGTGGGAGGTCTTTTGCTCAATCCCTTGGCATTTCTATAGATACCTTAGGGCAGAGACAGTCAGGGCCCGTTGGTTGGTTTAGGTTCCAGGCCCTCTCGAGGCTATCCTGTATTTTCTATCTGTTTATCTCCACACTCTAAATCCTGCTATCTAATATTTCCTGCTGCTCTCACTCAAGAAAACTCTGGGGAACTGTGGGGTTGGTGGGTAAATAAATGCCCCACAACTACTTAGCATAGTTAGGTTTCTCTGAATTCAAATTCACTCTTCACCTGGACTATGCCCTGGGCCATCTCTTGATGCATCTTTCTCCCTCCATGTCTTTTCTTCTCAGGGTGCTTATTTCTGCTGTCCGACAGAGTCTCTCTCTCTCTCTCTACTTGTTCCCAGCCTAGAGTCTGAGTTCTCTGTCACAGAGGCATGTTTTAAGTTGGATTGCCTTGAGTCCAGGGTTATTGTGATCCTTCCTGTAGGGCTGAGGAGATGGAATCAGAAAACAGAAAACATGACTGTGCCCTCATGTGGCTGGGCTGAAGCTGGGACCCCAATGCCACTATGGAGAATGTGCCTTTTATCACTAACAGTCAACAGTGGCAAAGCAGTTCCATCAAAAGACACATAACTTCTGCAGAAACTGACTGTGTAGAAGATCATCTAATGTTGTTTGCACATATCCTAGTGCCATAGCATTTCAGGCTGCTTGAGTTATGTTCTTTGTAGCAGCGATAAACTCAGAAACATAGTGTCTCATCTAGTTTCATATAATGTCAGCCATTAATGTAGGATGTTCAGTTAGAGAGCAGCTGTTGTGAGAGATAGGGCAATTTTTTTGGACACTGGACCAAAGCAAACCCTTCAATGTTCTTACTACTGGCCACTGCAAAAGAGAAAGTCCTCATAGATTGCATATAACACATGTTATATGTAATATATAATATATCATTGCCACGAAGACAGATAATCTTTGTGTGTCTGGGCTGTGGGCTGCACAGATGCACATATAAGTGTGCACCCATCCACCATCTGCTCCCGATAGAAAGACTGTTTCTTCCCTTTGGCAGCTCACTGAGAACGAGTCTTCACACAGAAGCACACATATCCCAGGGAAGCAAAAACTGCTTCAGACTTATATAACGCATTTTGTAAAGAATGAAAAGAATCAATGTCCAGATTCTCGGCTGTGGTTCATGTTCTTCTATGGAGTTCTTCTGTCTTTCATCAAGATTCTCACCTCTCTTTTCACAATTTCCCTTCTTATACTTTTCAAGAGAAGAGCCCACTCTCTGGGTTAGTTTTAACCTTCAACTTGACACAACCTAGAATCACCCAATACGTTTGAGGAATTGTTTAGATCAGGTTGGCCTGTATACATGTCTGTGGCAGATTATCTTGATTGTTAATTGAGGTAGGAGGAACCCCCCCCCCTTACTGGGGGGCTGCACCATTCCCTAGGTGGGGAATCTTTAATTGTATAAGACAGGAAGAAGCTTATTGAGAGCAGTCAGGAAGCGTGAGTCCATTCATTCTCTTTGCTCTTGACTGCAGATGTGGTGTGACCAGCTGTTGTCCTGCCTCTGTGACTTCTCTGTAGCGATGAGCCATAACCTGGAATTGTAAGTGCAATAAACCCTTCTCCCTTATGGTTGTTTTGTCAAGGTATTTTATCACAACAACAGAAATGAAGCTGGGTACTCCCATCCCTCGGCCATCCCAGATATCCCTAGGGCTCACAGGCCAGCCAGTCAAATCTGCTTGGGGAACTCCAGGCTAATGCTAGACTCTTTCTCAAGGAACAAGGTAACCAGCACCTGAGGAACTACACCTGAGTTTGACCTATGGCTTTCACACGCACACACATGTGCAGCTGCACACACAAACAGTAGAGTATATATGGGATGGATGCTATGTAAATGCAATTTCATAATTAAAAACTGAGCATTATAAATTTCTATTAAAGAATATATGTGTAACATTTTTACCTATTGGTGGCATTATAACGTACTGGATATTTCTAAAATGATGCTGGAACAGTTTTATTTTGATGTCTCCAGAAATTATCCATCCAAGCATATTGAGAAACTCCAGATGTTAGGACAGTAGTCAAGCATCCTTCTTCCGAATTTTAATGGTGTTCCGCTGTGAAAACTTCTTCATAGCATGCCTAGCTGATTGTGGAGATTAACTGCACCAATTATTCTCTTGAATTATTTATTTGTGTATTTTTTAAGGTATGAGTGCTTCATTTGCACGTGTCCCTGCAAGCCAGAAGAGGGCGCCAGATCCCATTATAGACAGTTGTGAGCCACCATGTGGTTGCTGGGAATTGAATTCAGAACCTCTGGAAGAGCAGTCAATGTTTTTAACCTGTGAGCCATCTTTCCAGCTCCTGCACCAATTATTTTTTAATTAAAACATAAATATCCCCAATTTTCCATAGTTTTGGACAATTTTCCATTTGTTTACAATATTGAATATAATTAAAGTGATTCAGAGAAATTTTTATTTTCTTTCCAAAACAATAATTCATTTTATTGAGACTCATTTCCAGAATGTAACTTTAAATCAAAAGCTATTTAAAATGATCAGTTTGGGGATGAAAAAATCTATGTGTTCTTCATAATTATATTTCTACTTGGTTTTGAAACTATCATGGAATATGGTTTCACCACTCACCAGGAAAACTGGTCTTCAGTTAACACTACAGTGAATTCATTTGCCCAGCTTTCATCCAGAAATTTTAAAACAGTTTGTAATATTGGACATTCTTGGTTCCCGTCTCCTTACCAGTTTCCATAAGGACAGGAGCTCAGAGGAGCCAAACTTTCAAAAATGAGACATCTCTAGTCTCTGAGATTTAAAATTCAAAGAGATTTTAGAATAAAGTGAAGAGTTCTTCAGGCCAAGTTAAAAAATGTGTTTTCTCTTGTTTACAAATAAAATTTAAACAACAAAGCTCACCATTTTAACTCTTCTAAAGTGTATAACTGAGTAGTCCCAGATACGGTCATGAGGCACACCATGACCACTCTCTAATTCCAGAACATTGTAACCCTGTACTCCCCAATTTTCCATTTGTTCCTACCCCTACACTTGATGATCTATTTCCTGTCTCTGTGGATTTGCCCACCGTCTATGCTTCTGACACTCCCAATGATTTCAAGGTTTATCCATGTAGCAGCACATATCCATGTATAATTCCTTATTATGGCTAAAAAATATTCCATTGCATGGTATAATATTTTACTTTTCCATTAAATCAATTAATGTATTTTTCCAGTTTTGGTTATTACAAATATTCATGTACAAGTATACTGTGAAAACGTGCTTTTAGTTCTCACAAATCTTTTTTCATTTTTCAAAAACATGTTTATTACGTATAGAGGATTTGAGAAAATTTCAATCTCTATTTTATTTATTTTTATCTGTTAAAGTTAGTTTACAAGGGGCTGAAGAGATCACTTGGTGGTTAAGAGCACTAGCTACTCTTTCAGAGGACCTGAGTTCAATTCCCAAAACCCACATGGTGGTGGATAGCTATTTGTAACTCCAGCTCCAGGGTATCAGATGCCCTCTTCTGGCCTCCTTGGACACTGCATGCACGTGGTGCACAGACATGTGCAGGCAAAACATCCATACACATAAAACAAAAATAAAAGAAAAAACCATTTTAAAGATAGCTTACAAGATCACAGGTTTCTTTATGGTATTTTCATTCATTCCTCATCCTCATCCCTCACCCCAACCTGTGCTTCCTTTCTATGTCCCTGTTCTTCCCGACCATACCCTCTTTTCCCTAATTTTATTTTAATTTTAATTTCTAAGAATGTTTATTCAGTATGACAAGCACTAAGAAAAGATGGCTATGTCAGTGAGTCATTGGGGTTGTTAAGAAAATGTTTCCATCACTGACAGAATAATGGAAGCCATTATTCTTATTTTGTTGCACACTGTTGTTATAAGAGTTATATTTGTATTTCACACATGCAGATTCTAACACAGGACACAGACTCCCAACTGTCTACAAGAGTCTTCTGGAAGAAAGGAGAAGACTGGAGGAGTATTTTGGGTACAGAGGTCATCAGTGAGGATATCTGTGCTCAAGGTCTTCATGAGGTTCTCTTTCAGATGGACCAGGCCCTCAGTCACAGGCCCCTGGTGTGTGCATATCTTTGTGGAATAAGTTCTGCTGTCATTTAGAATCCATCCTGACATTTAAATACCAACGTCTTTCCCAAATTTACCCACATTGACTGAATGCAAAGCTATGGGTTCCTGCTATCTTATTTACTAGATTTGAATATCAAAAGCATTAAATGTCCAGAACTTCAGGGTTCCTGAAACTAGAGGCGTGAGCTCAAAGCACTTTCCTGAATGCAATGGGCAGGTTAATGACCTCAAAGATGTCTACATCCCAATTTTTGTTAATATGTTATTTATATGAGAAGAGGAATTTACAGTTGCAAATGGAATTCAGGTGATCTTGAGATTGGAGAGGGGATCTTGGACTATCTGGGTAGATCCAATGTCATCACAAGGATTCTTAGATGTGAAAGGAGGAGGGAGACTAGCATCAGTGAACAAGACTGCAGAAGCAGAGGCCAGAGAGCTCTAGCTTTGGAGATGGAAGGTCTGTCCCTCTAGCAACTCCCAAATACCAGGCAGCTACTTCCCAAATCACCACACAGCGGCTTATATTAATTATGAATGCTCGGTCCATAGTTCAGACCTATTACTAAAGAAGTCTTACACTTAAACTAACCCATGATTCTTATCTTTGTTTAGCCACATGACTTAGTACCTCTTCTCAGTATGGCATTCTCATCTTGCTTCCTCTGTGTCTGGCTGGCGACTCCTCTGACTCTGTCCTTCTACTTCCCATCATCTTCAGTTTGGCTTTCCTGCCTAACTTCCTGCCCAGCTACCAGCCTGTCAGCTTTTTATTAACCAATGAGAGTAATACATGTTCATAGCATAGAAAAGAATTGTTCCATAGCAGACTATGAACCAAAGATCATGGACACTTACAGAACCTGAAAAAGACAAGAACCAGACTCTCTGTGTTCAGGAACACAGGCCCCAAATACCTTGATTTCAATCATGAGGCCCTCCAGCTTCTGGTCTCTTAATCAGGGTCACTCGCAGACACAATGCTTTGTCATTGTCTATAATATTTCTGTCACTCCAAGAGAAAGGACTAGAATGTAGAGAAAGAAGGTTCACTTAGCACACGATTCCAAAAGGAGGAAAGGCCACATAAAACCAAGTCCAAGGCATGGCTTCAGTTCTCCTACCACCAAGGGTAGAGGTGGGGATAGGGTTATGTATAGTATAGCCAGGAGGACCCACTCAGCACAGATGCTCAAGAACCATGAGATAACGTGTGCTGAAGGCCTTTGACAGAGAGATGGATGTCCCAGCAAATGTTTGCTTGGATTTTCTTGGTCACATCCTTCCTCTTGTTAAAATTTGTTCATAGTAGCATCAAAGCACTGGGTAGATTTTGGTTGTGGACCACCTCACTCTTCCCTAATAATTCTACATTATTCCCACTCACCCCAAGCTATTCTTCTCATTCAGGCAGCTTTCCATCTACCACTCCTCCTTGCATGGGTCCCATTAAATGACAACTCAGATACACTGGTCTCAGATGTGTTCCCAATCACAGAGGCCTCTCTCTCTCTCTTTCCTCTAGTTTTCATGGAGAGTCATCTCAACTCCCTTCACTCATCTGTTCATTCAGGCCTCAATCTTGCCTTGGGTGCCCCTATGGACTCCAGCATCATGGCCTTCAATACAACCATACCAAAGGCCTTCAATGTATCTTCTCTGACTGATAAAACGAAGAGAGGCAATGCCCAAGAGATGATGATATTGACTATGTCAGATGGTAGTGGTTAGAAGTTAGAACCAACCTTCGGGAGAGTAATCACATTGACTATGTGGGATGGTAGCAGTTAGAAGTGAGAACCAGCCTTCTGGAGTTGGTACTGTTACTCTATTTAGCTTGTTTCTCATTAAAGCAAACACTTAGTCTATATTTTTCCTTTTTCATAGGTCACTAATATTTATTCTCTTTACCATACGATATGAATATGGGGTAAGTACATTAATTCATTCTGTACATGGAAAATTTACTTTGTTGAATGTATGATTCATTGCATGCATGTATGATTTATATGTTTTAAAAACATGTTTAAACTAGTCACTCTCTGGGGCCCAGCCTTCATATCTGTGAAGAGGACACTGAGATAAGACACGGCCTGGTAATACTTTGATATTTTTCCAATCAAAGCTGCTTATAGAACTGCCTGGGTGTTGGAGAGGTCTTTATCTTATAACAACCACAGCCCTTCCTTAAATTCTTTTTATTTGGAACAGAAAAGAAGTAGCTGAGCCATTTCGAGATTAAACCAAGAAATGTAAGATTCAGTCTGGATGCTTTTTAGGTGCAGGGAAAGCTCAGCCTGTACCCGGCCCTTTTTCTTCTACTCCCTCGAGGAATAATCTAATTGTGAACCCAATTTCACAGGTTTCAGGGATACTCTCTTAAGGGCTGCCTGCCATTCAGGGCTGAAGACCGCTGGAGTGACTGAGATCTACCTGACTCAAGTCCCTTGATTACCAGAGACTTTTGCAAAGTAACTGAAATAGAAAATTATCTCTACTCCCCTTTAACTATCTGGGTCAAGGAATGAGAA
Organism: Peromyscus aztecus; assembly: GCA_902168405.1. NCBI lineage: Eukaryota > Metazoa > Chordata > Mammalia > Rodentia > Cricetidae > Peromyscus > Peromyscus aztecus. Next base: position 68,804 of record CABHPQ010002060.1, read on the forward strand.
GCCCTTGATTCTTGGTTCTCCCTAGTTACTTATTCTTTAACCCAGCTAAGACTCAGCCCCCCTCTCGTGTTAGGCAGAGACAGTGAGACTTGTCCAGCTTAGTTCCTGTGCATTTCAGAATGCCTCCTTGTGTTGCTCAATTGGGAGCATTTTTTTTTCTAGTTAATCTTACCTGACTTTCCCAAGCTTATTTTTGTATTGTATGCATTTATTTTTCTATTGCAAAAGTCTGCAGCATCCTAGAATTCATTCCCCTTGATCCTTATATCTATGAGAGTGAATGTGATTCCTTAACCAAATAGTTTAATTCTGGACACTCCCATCAGCTTGTGGTGCAGAGATATTTTAGCATGTAGGGAATAGCAATATGGTAGCTGGGATTCTGGAGGAAGGTGTGGATTGACACTAGTACCTGTGGTCAACAGTTTGCATTATCTACCAAGATTTTAAATGAACATTCCTTTGGTGCAGGAATGCATTTTTAAATCTGTCCCATATTTTTATTCTGGCATGTGGGAAGATATATGCCCAAGAGCACTAACTGCAGGGTGGTGTTCAGCAGCTGAAGACGGGCATCACCTAAGTATTCATCAGTAGGAAGTAGATGCACAAGTTCTGGTGCTGTATGAGCTGAACAGCTGCCAGGGGCATGTCAGTATGAATGTGAAAACGGTGATGATGTGAAAATGGCCAGGTACTAGTCAGTGTGCCATTCGAGTATTGATGAAATGATGTAAATCACCAACAGTGTGGGTGCGTGTGCTCGAGTATGCTTATTAATACCTAGATACCAAAGTAAAGAGATGGATCCTCTGAGGGTCAGGGACTTGAGGCCAGGACATAGACAAAAAATGTCCTCTAATAGGCTATGCTTTCATAGAGCTTGATGTTTTGGTTTTGATCTGTAACATTTTCTTACAAAAAAAGAAAATGGGTACCAATCTGAGACAGAGTTAGGTTTTTAGGAGGTAATGCTGCACTTCCTTTAACCTTGTATGCAATAAGCATGTGTTTTATGACATCTGAGGTAAAGAAGGGGGGCTCCTCCTGTTTGTTCCCTTGGAGAAAAATAAGGTGGCTTAGATGTAGTTGTGTTTCCAGTGAGAGTGAGCATTGGTGTGTTCCCAGTGAGTGAGTGAGTGTAGGTGTGTTCCTGGTGAGTGTGTGAGTGTAGCTGTTGTGTTCCCAGTGAGTGTGTGAGTGTAGGTGTGTTCCTGGTGAGTGTGTGAGTGTAGCTGTGTTCCCAGTGAGTGTGTGAGCATTGGTGTATTCCTAGTGACTGTGTGAGTGTAGGTGTATTCCCAGTGACTGTGTGAGCATTGGTGTATTCCTAGTGAATGTGTGAGCATTGGTGTATTTCCAGTGATTGTGTGAGCATTGGTGTATTTCCAGTGACTGTGTGAGCATTGGTGTA
>CABHPQ010002061.1:0-53575 GCA_902168405.1 Peromyscus aztecus
TTTGAAGCTTATGTTAGACATATAGCCAGGTTTTCCTTCTTAAAATTATATGGCTTCTATTTTGTTGAAGAAATCTATTTGAGCTGAGTTATGTCTGTATAAAATTCATGTATTGAAGTGTTAAACCCTATTCCTTAGATTATAAGTATTTGGAGATGGGATTCTTACAGTGTAAATTAAAGTCAGGTCATTAGTGTAGGGTGCATCCTTATCCAATATGACATTGTTTCTTCCAGGCAAGTGGCAAAGTCAAAGCCAAATTGAAAATCATACAGCCTGACTACTTTTGGGTTACTTATGATTTTTCTGGTTTTTGAAAAAGACACTTTTCTGTAAAAAAAAAAGATTTTACTTTTAAAAGAGAGAAGAAGCCTGATATATTGGCACATGCCTTTAATTCGCTCATGACACTCAGGAGGCAGAAGCAGGCAGATCTCTGTAAGTTTGAGGGCAGTCTGGTCTACATAGTGAGTTTCAGGGCAGTCAGAGATACGTAATGAGACCCTGTCTTGAAAAACAGAGAGAGAGAGAGACAGAGAGTCAGAGACAGAGACAGACACAGAGAAAGACAAAGAAAGAGACACACAGAGAGAGAGAAAGAAAGAGAGAGAGAGAGAGAGAGAGAGAGAGAGAGAGAGAGAGAGAGAGAGAGAAGCAGTCAATATGAGTGTCTCAATTCTGAAGAAACTGAGGTTTAAGGTAGCAAGGCAGCTTTCCATGGATTCCTAGAATTCCTCATGGAAAAGGCACTCACTGGACCAGCAGCTCTGACCTGGTCAATCGCCTTCTATCACTGAACCTCAGTTAGGGGCCTGATATTGTAGAATGTTTCAGACACAATGGCTAAACAAGTCACTGAAAAGCTTCTCTAGGAAGAAAGCCAATGAACAAAACACAGTAAAGATGAGTGTATCTTCTAGACACATGAACAAAGGTTCTGGGTTCCGCGGGCAGCTGTTGGTCTTCTGTTCAGCTGTAGTCAGACTTAGGGGTCCTAGGAAGTAATTTGTCACTCCTGAGGGGTATGTGGCGGGGGTGCTGTGCCCTGGCAAGTCTTGAGCTGCTCCAATCTGCATCCTTGGTTTATCCTTTCTGTTTCCTCACTTATCAAATATTTATTGTCAACAACGGGCAGTTCTGTTTGCACACAGTGTGATAGGGTAATGAGATAGTTAGGTTTCCTCCTGTTATTGATGGGGAGTGCTGATGGCATGAATAATTTCCTCTCTTTATAAATGGGAATTTAATTATTGATGCCTTGTTTAGGCAGTGACAAAGGTGTTATCAACAAATACTGCGGTTGGAGGTCTTGGGAGGCATGAGGTTGGCAGGTTGCAGTCTGGCATCCATGAGGGCCATGAAATGAACTTTCTCAGTTGCTTAGTAGAGAGAACGAGTGTTCTTATTTTATCTCATCTCATCTACATAATTTATATGTGTACCTCTAGACACACACACACACACATATACATGTATATGCATATGTTGCTTGAAGAAATTATAAAACATATCAAGCAAAACAAAACTCTCAAACTAAATCCTAACTATATGCAAGCAAACTCAAGCATCAAGGAAGTACCTGCTTCCCACTGTCACAGGACACTAATTGAATTCTCAGCATCACCAGAGGAAAGTTTACTCATACAACAGATACTTTTGTAGCCTGGAAACTCACTTTAGTTCTTAAGATATAAAGAATGTGAGGCCTTGAACCCAGAATGTTAAGATTTCTGACTTGTGTTCCTTGGTTGGAGACTGTGCTAAGAGTAAAACATTTCTGGTCATGGGCCAGGAGTAGTAGGCTAACACGCACTGGACTAGATAGAGAGGAGAGGGAGGGAAGGAGAGAGGGAAAGAAGGGTGGGAGGAAAGAGAGACAGAGAGAGACAGAGACACAGAGAGAACATGAAGTTCTTTTGGGAGGGTAGGAAAGTGGGGAAAGTTCTGGAAGGACTCGGGGGAGGAGAATGAGTATGATCAAATATGTTATTTGAAATTCTCAAAGAATTAATAGAAACATTGTTTAAAGAAATTAAACAACAATAACAACAACAACTGCTCCTGGTCAAGAGACCTAACATTCCAGCTGGGTAGATGTTCACTTGGCCGAGGGGCCACCCTTAGGATAGTGGGCTTACCTTAAGCATGCTAAAGAGAGAAGTGAAATAATTAGTCCTTTACTGTGCTCGCCTTTCCTAGAATTCCCACCCTAGTGCCGTTGCTTAGCTGGGGCTGCTGCCATGTCACCTCTGAATTATTCAGAAAACAGAACTTCTATTCTTCCATGTATCTTTTTTCTAAGCATGCATCCAAAATGTTGGGTTTTCTTTTTGTCTGAAAGCCTCCCTTCTCGCCATGTGACTCCCCGACTGTCAACTGTCTGACCTCCATGCCAGCTTGAATGGCGTGGCCTTTGTTCTTTCTTTCCTCCATACTCCTCCTCTGGGTGGCCGCTGAGGTCTACAGCTTGCCTGCCCTGGGGTGTTTTCTCTTTTAAACACTAATAAAATCGTCTTTGAGCTTCCGTTTCAGTCCTTCTTAAATTCTTCTATTAATGCGTCTAAGAACCCCGAGGGGACCCTGGTTTCCCTTGTGTCATCTGGATGCTGTCCTCCCATGCCTACCCCCACCCTATTCCCAAAGAAAAGAAAAGTAAGACATAAGAGCAGTGCGTATTTCTTCAGGAGGCTCCCTTTAGTGCCTTGGTTGTTAAAAAGCCAGCTAATGTGACTGTCTCATTCTTTCCGGCTTCTTGGAGTGAGCTGGCCAGGATTTGGAGCTTATGTCTCTCTTTCTGGTATGTAAGTGGTGTGGGTTCTGGAGTCAGGGCCCCTGGGGAAGAAGCAGTGGCTGTGATTCTGTTGAAGGCAGGAACACTGTAGACAGGGCTTCTCAGACTGGGTATGTGAAAGGCCCGGGTAGCTCTCCTTGTAAGGGGGAGCATTTGGCTTCAACAATCAGGCTGGAGCCTGCTTCTGCATCTTCAACAAACCCCCGGGTGAAGTGGGCTCTGTTGGTCCGTGGATCCCACCCTGACCAGGCAGCCAATCCAGACAGCAAAGGCTAAGACAGGTAAACAACAGCTGTGTTCTTGTAATTTTTTTTTTTTTTTTTTTGGATTCTTTATCCTTTGCAGTTGTTACTGGGATGGGTGAATTTTTTTTTTCAACCTGCCTCAAATAGCTTTTAGCTATAAGATTTTTCATTTTTTTCCCCTCTTGGATTCTCTGATGATGCTAGACAGGAAATAAGAGTAAGGCAGGCTGGCTTAGGAATGTTTTCTTTCCCTCTGATACTTTTATGATTGGAAGCTACTCTAGGAAGTCCACTCCAGCCTCATGGACTAACCAAGCCTGAGTTATAGACAGGGCTGGCCAGCACCCTTTAAGTTAGCTAGAAGTTTTAAGTTAAGCATAGCCTTTACCTTTCCTGTTTAAAGGCTCCATCTGAGGCCCCTACTTGCAGATGTTCTGGAAAATGTCCATGCCTATTTCCCAGAGAAGACCCTGTGAGTATTCTCTGTGAGTGGGGCAGATTCATAATTGCAGGTAAATAATAAATAAACTACACCCACTCTGATCACCCTCCTCCATCTCACTAGGGCATGCCTGGAGAACAAAAGATGCTCCGGAAGCCTCCTGGCAGGATCCTCCTTCTCTTCTCTCAGACCTCCTTCGGCAAGCAAGCCTGCTTGGGGAGGTCCTGCTTCCTTTCCATCTCCTGGCTCCAGCTGACAGCCCCGATGCCCTCTTAAAAGTTCATAAGGACCAGAGACAAAGATCCTCCTGATGAAGTGGTGAATGATCAAAGGAGGAGGGAGAGAAGGGGGGGGGAGAGAAAGGGAGGGGGAGGGAGAAAGGAAGGGGAGGAGGGAGAGGGAGAGGAGAGAGAGGGAGAGGGGAGAGAGAGAGAGAGAGAGAGAGAGAGAGAGAGAGAGAGAGAGAGAGAGAGAGAGGAGGAGGAAGGGAGGAAGAAAGCTCAGGCCAATTATTTTTGTACAAAATACTGTATGTGACAACAGCAGCAGCCCCCAAAGGGCAGCGTGTAACAACAGTGCCTAATTAGAATGATTTCGGTGTAATCATTAACTTGCATCTAACACCTACGAGAGGATTTCTGTTTAAACTAAAACATGACCTGCATGGTGGAGAGGCCTTGTAAACTGTCTCTGAAATAAAATATGTGACAGGAAAGGTCAGAGCAGCTCTCATTTGAATTTCAAGTAGGGAACTGGCTCCAAGGTGGCCGGTGCAGCAAGTCCGAGGACTCTGTTTCCCAGGCCTTTCTGCCAGCCGAAGCAGTTGGGAAAAAAAAAATCCTCCAGGACTAATTAATGGGATTGCAAAACAAGAATTTCTCATCTCCTTTTTCTGCTCACTTTCTTTTCCTTCTCCCAGCCAGGGCAGGAAGCAAGGGTCTGAAAGGTGTCTGGGGAGAGAGCTGATTTCCTGCGTTGTTGCTATGAGACAGAAGGTCACCACCACAGAGGGGCCTGATCCAGACACCTGCCTGCCGGTCCCTGGGCCGGGCCAAGACGACCCTGGCCTTCCTAGCACGTCTTCCTGCCAGCCAAGCGGGGGAGGCCTGGCTAATAAACTCTCTTCCCAGCAAGAATGATGCCAAGGCGCTGCTTTCCGCTGGGCTGCGTAAAAGCAGCTATCAAATCAGCAAGATGCAGCTTGATTTGCAGGTCTCCAGTGAAATTTAGGAAGGCGGACTGTAAAACGTTCAGGGAGAAGGAAGCATGAAAACATTTTTGGGGAAAGCATTTAAAAAGTCAGAGGCAGACATAATAATAAAAAAAAGTTGGCAGGGAAGCTTTTATTTATTCATTTTGAAACATTGCAAGGAGCGCTGTTAGCAGCATTTATCTGCCTCTTTTTCTTCCTTTTCTTCTCCTATTTTTTTTTTTTAAAGGCAGCTCGAAAGCCAAGGAGCTGAAATCGTTTTCCTTTTCCTCCTGTGACTTTTTAAAGCATCGTATATGTGGAGATCTTTTTTTTTTTTCACTTCTGACTTTATAAAGCTATAACCTTTAGTGCATAAGCCTGACTTGGCGAACCCCATTTCATTCCTCTACTTCCTTCCCCATCCCTCCCTTCCCCCTCACCCACCAGCAATGCAGGGCTGTTCTTTGTCATGCATACTGATTGTCCAGTTACTAACACTTTATTTGTGTTTTGTTTTCCAAATCTTTTCCCCTTTCTTGATTTATTTCAAACACCGAGCTAGGATGAGAATTCAAGAAAGTAAAGAGGCTTGGCAAAGCCCTCCAACACCAGGGGAGGGAGCTGTCCTTGTTACCTTCAGCAATTCTGAGTCAGTGGGGTCACCTTAGAGCCTGGGGGGGGGGGGTGGGGTGGGGTAACACCTGCTAAAGGGGAGACCCAGCTTCTCCAGGCTGCCTTAGTGGGAAGGGTGATTGCTCTTATAACTGACTTCATGAGGCAGCCTGGGTTTGTCCACAGATGGTCAGTAAAGAGATGATGCCACCTCAGGGGCATTCTGGCTAACCCAACTCAAGAGAATTCTTGATAAACCAGGCCCAGGTAGGGCCTTCAGGAAGAGGCCTCCAGGAGCCCAGTGGTGTGGTTAAGCAGGGCGGGCTCAGATGGAAGTTGTTACATGAACACACAGCAGTTGTGGCCATGTACAAAAAACTTGCATGGGTGTGCAAACGCACAAGAGTGGGGAGGAGGGACACTAGATAGGTCAGCGGGAGTAAGAAGGGCATGGGAAAGGGTAAAGGGGGCAAATATGATCACAAAACATCATATACCTGTATGAAATCGTCACAAATTTAAAAGACTGGAAGACTCTTTGGGGATACTTGTTTTCTACTCTCTCCATCGCTACTCGCTCCCGGCTCAGGCCAGCCCTGAATGAGAAAGCTCACTGGTCCTTCATACAACCCATGGATACCACCTGTAGCAAGCAAGCAATACCCAGATGCTGATCTCTTAGGTCTGTTTTCAATCTTTGCCCTTGGTAGTTTGTTCCAGAGTCTCTCAGTCCTAGAGTCTATTTGCCTAGCAAGAATCCTCTTGGGCTCTTAAAAAGAAATCAAGGCAAATAGCAGATCTCCTTGTAGCTTCACTGGGCATGTGAGAGGTCCATACATCCCTGCTAGAGCCAGTCCTGGGAGGATAAACAGAAACTCTACTGCTTTAAGAAGTTGTTTAGGGGCCAGGGCGACGGCTCAGTCAGTGGAATAAACACCACACAGGTGTGGGGATCTAAGTTTGGACTCCCCAGCACCTACATCAAAAGCTAGGCATGGCAGCATGCACCTATAATCATCGTAGCTGGCCAGAAAATCCAGTTGATCCATGAGGTCTATGTCTGGTGAGAGACTCTGTCTCATAAAAGTAAGGTGGAGGGAGCAGCAATTGAGAAAGAAACCCAGCATTGACCCTTGGCTTCCATGTGTGTAGGCATCTCCGCCATGTGTACACCAACACATATACATGTACGTCCACATGTGCACACACATACACTCACACACATGCACACACACAGCTGCAGAATTTCTGGCCTTTAGGCAGCGATCACATCCATGGTTGTAAAAGGACCGAATCTCCAGCTCTCTCCTCCTTCATCCTCAAACCCTGTAGTCCACTATCTAACTACACTTGGGTGACCTGATGAGTGTCTCCGACTTGGCAAGCCTCCAGTCAAAGTCTGGACCTCAGTGACCCAGCCTGTAAAAACCCCAGTTATATAGAGGACTTTCTTAACTTGTTCTCTTTCTTAGAGAGCTGGACTGTACTTCTGTGGACCAGGGTTTAAGCAGAGGAATGGATGGCACCACGTAACAAGGGCTATAGCTGTGGCCTAACTAATCTTCTTGGGGATGCAGGGTGACCAAAGCCTGCTGTCCTCAGCTTTAGCTGACCTTTTGAAAATTAAAGCATGTATATAATAATCTCATACCAGAGACAAGCCAAGTAGCACCTTTTCTTTTCTTTCTTTTTTTTTTTTTCATTTTGTAAACTGACAGTCCAAAAAGCTCTTTGTTAGAGTTGCTGCGCAGATGAATCAGGAAGATGTATATGGAGGAACCAGTTACTCCCAGGCTCTTTACTTTGTTACCCTCTTTCTGATTTTGTCTCTTTTTTGTTTACTTTTTCCACCTGCTTCTCCTGGGTCCCAAGGTTCATAGGATGAGGGAAGACCTGATGGAAAAGGATGGAAGTCAGAAGTTTTTGAAAAAGAACAGTAATGGGAAAGGATTGTCTATTACATTTATGCAGAAGTTGGAGACACAAGACTGAAATCTGGACCATTCCCAGCCTCTTGGATGCAACATCTCTCTGCTGTACTCCCTGTGTGTGCACTGTCGAGTGGACTCCCTGGCACACTGGGGATTGCCCTGTCAGGCCCATCCCTACAGGAACGGGCTGCTAAGTGACTGCAGTCTCAGTACTTGGTTCTTCAGTGAGCTTTCAGTTTATAGCTTGTGAGGGCTGGGGGAGCCCTGGGAGCAGGGGCTTCCCATCCTCTGCCCTTGGTGCTCTTTGTGATGGATGATAGTTTGGGGTGTAATATCTGCTGTGATGGATCACAGAGGAGTATGAAAATTCATAAGGAAACGTTAAGTTGTATTTTATGGTACTCTGTCTCTGTGTGTGTGTGTGTGTGTGTGTGTGTGTGTGTGTGTGTGTGTGTGTGAGAGAGAGAGAGAGAGAGAGAGAGGATGTTATCTCAGTGATTTCATAGAGCTATGCCATTTTGACAGTTTAGTGCTTTCTAGCTGCTCCATTGTTCATGCCCAAGGAAGACAGATGCTTGCCCCCCAGTGCATGGAAGGCTCACCTTTAGGTCTTCTCTCTGCCTTTGACTCTTTGTCTCTCACCTTCTTTGTATAGCTTCAGCTGCTTGAGTGAATATCTGTGTGTATTTGGCTTGAGCATTCTGTCTTCGTATATTACAGTCTTAGCCACATCTGGGAGCTCTTGGATTCCCAAGACACTGGATACAACCTCCACGGGAGTAGTTTTAGCTTCTGAGCCTTAAAGAATAAGCAAGAGAGTGAGGGCAAAGACCAATAAGATTAGAGTAGTTTCTTTCCTCTAAGAGAACAAATTATCAGTGGGTTCCAGAAGTATGGCAAGAATTTTCTTTTTAAATTTTCTCTGTCCAAGCTGGATGCCATCAAATCCTTACGACTCACATCATTCTACATGGTATAGTAATATTGTACTTGCCTGAGCATGCCTTGGCAGTGCATCCTCCTTTGCATATTGGTGTGGTGGGAAAAAAGTCACAGTATAAGAAGATGTAACGTTCACCCTAGGTCTGCATCAGACCCTCCTGTGATTTTGGTGGAAACACCCATCCTGTCCCAAGAAAAAGTGAACAGATTGGACAGGAGCCAGGTACCCTGCCACAGATGGGTTCTGTGGCTGCAGCTATGGGACGATGTTGTCCCTGTTGTGAGAAGCTGTGGGAGTGTTGAGTTCCATGTAGTTCTAGGCTTGTGAGTGTGAGCCGCTGGCTGGTCCTCTAGTCAAGCTTGTGGAAAGTAGAATGCTCTGGCTAGAAGGGCTGGTTAGCACTTGTCGGAACACGATTCCCCCCTTTCATAGTATCTTGAGGAAACTGCTTGCTTCTTCGTCTGGTCTTCTCTATGCCCCCAAGAGCACTCTCAGCATCGTCAAGCAATTACATGGGGCTGGCTTCTCGAAACAGCTCCCTGGAGCTTCCTACTGGCCAAGTGGGCATGCGATAAAGGGTCTGGCTAATGGGTGGGCTCTTGGCAGAACTTCCGGCAGTGCTTATCTCCACCACAGGGGAGGATTGCTCAGGTGTCTGCTCCCCTTTAGGCCGCCGTCAGCACAACACTGGCATAAATGAAAGGAGAAAGGAACCCTTGCTTGCCAGTCCCTCACTTTTGTTCAGAACGTTCAACATAAGACTTCAACATTTGCTGAAGTCGCTGAGGTGCTCGGGACCCACTGTTCCCTGAAGGGGCTCCTGCCAGGGAGACTCCGCAGCTTTGTGAGGCAGGGCATGACACATCTTTGAGCTGCCACTTTAACTTTCTTGCCCCAGGAAAGGGCCTTGACTCTGGGCAAAGGTGAAAAAAGGCCCCCTTGGCTTAAGCAGAACATCAAGTTTGCTGTTTCCTCCTGGGCTGTGGGAGCGCATTGGCAAACTGATGCTGAAGACAGCTTGCCAGTTTTGGAGAGTCTGATAGAAAGGGAGGGGAAAAGAGCTTGAGATATTTGAGAGATTTATGTGCTGTTCAATGAGTGCTCAGGTCATTATGGACCTCTAGTCACTTTTCACTGATTGTAGGTCAGTGATCATAACAGTGATCAGGAGGCTGTGCTGACTGGTCTGTCAACTTGACACAAGCTAGTGTCACTGGACAGGAGGGAACCTCAGCTGAGAAAATGCTTCCATAAGATCAGGCTGAAGGCAAGCCTGTATGGCATTTTTAAAATTAGTTATTGATGTGGAAGAGTCCAGCCCATTGCTGGTGGTCCTGGGTTCTATAAGAAAGCAGGCTGAGCAAGCCAGAGGGAGCAAGCCAATAGGCAGCACCCCTCCATGGCCTCTGCATCAGCTCCTGCCTCCAGGTTCCTGTCCTGCTTGAGTTCCTGTCCTGACTTCCTTTGATGGTGAATTATGATGTGGAAGAGTAAGCTAAATAAACCCTTTCCTCCTGAAGTTGCTTTGGCTATGGTATTTCATCACAACAATCGTAACCCTGACCAAGACAGATGGGCACTGTTCACTGAATATCCACTCTGACAGGTGAGTTAGACATGCACTGCCTTTAGATGCTGCAGGACTTCTACAAGGCAAGCTTGTTTATTCCTTCTTGATAGATGAGGAAGCTGAGGGTCCATTGCCAAGCTTCCACAGCAACCATACAGATGAACACCTATGTCCCAAGGATGTCTAGGCTCTGATTTTCACAGCATGGAGGTATGCTAGGTTGTGGGGTAAAGGAAGAGTACAGATGGAATTAAGTTTGCCAATAAGCTGATCTAAGGAAAGATCGTCCTGGGTTATGATTGGTCCCACTATATGTAGGAGGGTCCTTAAAAGCAGAGGCAGGAGGCAGAGGAATGACGTTTGACAAAGTAATGTGCTGTGAGAAGGATTCAACTGGTCATTGACAGCTTCAGGCAGCAAAGAGGCCCTTGAGGTAAAGGATGTGGGTGGCTCAAGTCGTAGGAATTGGCAAGTAAACTGTGTCTTCCTTAGAGCCACCAGAGTGCACAGAAGCTAGCATCTTGCTTTTAGTTCACAGAGTCCCATGTCTGGTTTGTGACTTAGAAGCTGTAAGGTGACACATGTATGCTGCCATAAGGTACTAACTTGTGCTAATTTGCTATAGCCATGGGGGAACTAATGGAGCCTCTGAGGGGCCGAGATAGGGTTAAAGACAGAATCCAAAGTCCACCTTCTCTTCCAACTTCTGCAAGCTGCTAAACGCATAAAAACGCCACCAGAAAAAGCCTACTCAGTCTCCTTGGCGAGGCTCCCTTCCTCTTCTTCCTGCTTTTCTGTTGTGCTCAGTTCATAAGCTCCTTCTCCACCTCTGCCTTGCCTTAAATTAACAGATCCTTGCTGTAAAAGAAATTGATTCTTCTCTCCAAAGTAGGTCATTATAACACAGGTTTTAAATCATTTGGTCCCCTACTTGTGAAATATAGACTTCACTTTAATCTTCTGTGCATTTACCAGCATTAAAAAAGGCCCATAATTTGTGAAAAATGGAGTTTCCCCCCACCATCAGTCACCTGGACACATGTGCGCGTTTCTCACCCTCTGAGTCAGACCTGGAAGGCAGCAGGAGAGATGTTCTCCATCCACGCAGACCACAGGTCTTCCCGTTTGCATCTACATCCAGGAGACCAAAGTCAGAAACTTAATAAAACAGGAGGTTCTGGAAGCCACTGACTTCTCTACCCACCACTTCTTTCCATTTTCAACTCTCCTTCTCAGAGCTCTTTGTATTTAAGTCACTTTTCTCATTTTCTAAAACTTTTCAAATTTCAAAAAGCCCAAGCTAAGTTTTTTTGTTTTGTTTTTTTGTTTTTGTTTTTGATAAAATGTTGGCATAGTCAAAATTTGTACTGTGTGCTGAGCTTTGCCCCTATATGCTGGAGGGTGGCTCCTAGATTCATTAGAATTGCTGTTCCACTTCAAAAGACCACCCCCAAAGCATGGTGGACATGTTCTAATATGGGACTCATGATACGTGGGCCACTGTAAAGGGAACAAGGCATTACGGTGAATTCTAAATCCCCAGAGTCTAGTGGTGTGGATAAGAACCTTTTGCAATGATTGTTCAATACTATACCTGTCCTTCTTCATCGTCTGCCCATACCATATGTCTTCTGGGAATTCCTTGCTTCTAGCACAAAGTGCCTGATACACAACTTCTTACACTCTTTGGAATCTGGCTTTAAATCCTAATTCGTTTTGGCTTTTTGCATGCCCTTTCTCTAGTTATGTTTGATTCATCTTTGGGTCATTTATAAATTGAGCTACAGAAATCTACAGTGCTGTGAGAACTAAACAGGACAATATACTTAAATCATATAGCAAAATCTTATTATTGCCCTTAGTAGGCACACAACTAGAAAACATAGTGGTACATGGCCATCGCACACATCAACTCATGGCAGCTGTGGTTACCTGAACAACACCTGCATGAGATAAAGCCAGTCAAAACTCCATTATGGATGGGAAAGGGGCTCAGAATTTTCTTGAATGGATTGAGTTACTATGTTTAAATGTGCCCAGATTGAGAACTAGTCTGGATGGAATGTTGTTTATAAGCAGCAGTAAATTATCTCACTTCATAATCTTCCCCACAACTCTGCTCTCTCTCTCTCTCTCTCTCTCTCTCTCTCTCTCTCTCTCTCTCTCTCTCTCTCTCTCTCTCATATATGAAGGTCAAAGGTTAGTGTTAAGAGCCTTTCTTTATGTTGTCCACCTTGGTCTATCACTGAACACAGAACTCTCTGATTGGCTAGTCTGACTACCCAGCCTCTGGAATCTTTCTGTTTTCCCGGTGCTGGCATTATAGGTGAAGGCTACTACACCTGGCTTCCTTCGTGGGTGCTTGGGATTGAACTCAGGGTCTCAGGTTTCTGCAGCAGACACTTTACCCATCAAGTCATCTCCCAGCCCTTCTTCCATCCATCTCATTTTACTCAACTAGCTCTCCTTTTCTGATGTTATAATAATACACAGACGGGAAAAGTTAGTGGTCCCAAGGATTATTTCAGAATGCTTCCATGTGTTTTAAAATGTAACTTAAATGAGCAAAGACCCAAAGCCAATTCTCTATCCTCATATTTTCTTGAGGTCCAAAGGGAAGGAAACTGTAATCTTGAAAAGCCATATTCAGAGCTAATGGAAGTAAGACTTCCTAAGGCAGGAAAAGTAGTTCAATCCTGCTGGATGAAACCCAGCGTTTGTAACAAATGTAACTGCTGTGGCTTTGCATGTTAAACAACAACATCTTTGTTTGATAAACCACACATACATATGCTTAGCTTTTTAAGCAGCAGCATTGCAATATGGTGTCAGAAATTACAGCCAGCTCTTGATTTCACTGCAAAGAAAAATTTTGCATAACCTAAAATTGCACTTATGTTGGAAACTGGATTGTCAGTTAGAATTTTAATTTTTGGTCCCTTCTTCCTTATGTCCCTTATGATATTCTCTCTTTCTTAGTGCTCTAAGCCCTCTTTGTTAGGAAAGACATGCTATGTTGGTAAAATAAAATGCCCCCTCCTTGCACCTGTTCACAGAGGAGTTAAAGTTGGGAGTGGGGTGGGTCTCCCTTTCCTGTCAACTTCCTTTTCCCATCAATATCACAGCATGCTTGAAGGCTTAAAATAAAGCTAGATTTGAGTTATCCAATCACAAAAAGCATCTAAAAAATGTCTGGGCAAGTGACAAACACTCCCCTTTACTTGGCTGGCTCACTCCAAAATGTCTAGATGGAATTTGAGCTGAGAACAAACATGAAGAATCATAGAACAAGATGTAATTATTTCACCCAGTTTCAGGTGCCTAAACTCAGTATACCCTTGACCAATGTGAAGCCCTGCTACCCAACAGCCAGATTACCAGGGCTTTCAAAGAGGTTTCTACTTACCCAGACTCCTACCTTGACAACTACCAGGTGGGGAGAAGTACCCCAGGCATATGGGTGAAATATGGAGAAGGTAATTCTTGATTAGAAACAAACTATAGAATGAGGCTGATGAAATCTAACGACTGCGTTTATGGTAGCTTCATGCCAAAGCTGTGACAATATGTGTGGCTTTGTACTTCAGTGGTTTGAGGTAGATTATGGCCTTGTAGCTCATAGGTGTTGTGCAAGGAGGAACTTGGAGTCTGATCTTCATTTTACAAAGAAGATGACCTGAGGGCCTTGGAGTTATCAACATCTGCTGGGGTTGCTGTTCAGGTTTACACAGGGCAGGATCCCAAGTGTCCTCTCTCTCTTCTCTCCCCGATTTGTTCCTACTAAGGGTAATTTGGGACCCAGACTCACTCAGTCTTCAGCCTCAAATTCCAAACACTGAAGTGTCCATAGTGCTACCCAGGACCCACTTTAGCTGTCATAGTTACTTTTCTATTGTTGTGATGTTTTACACCAGGACCAAGGCGACTTATAGAAGAATTTATTGGGTTTACAGTTTCAAAGGGTGAGCCCATGACCATCATGGTAGGGAGCATGGCAGCAGGCAGGCAGGCAGGCAGGCAGGCAGGCAGACAGGTAGGCAGGCAGGCATGACACTGGAAAGTAGCTGAGAGTTTACATGTGGAGACAAGAACCCCAAAGCAGAGGGAGAGAGCTAACTGAGTGAACCCTTAAAGCTCACCTCTAGTGACACACATCCTCCAACAAGGCCACACCTAATCCTTCCCAAACAGTTCTACCAACGAGGGACCAAGTATCCAGACATATGAGCGTATGGGGACATTATCAATCAAGCCAACACATTAGCCTTCTCCTTCATTCTATATGCTTGGGGAAACAAGAGTGCTTATCTCCTCTAAGCTTCTGGAAATTGTCGTACAACTCAGAGACCAAACACCACAATTCCCTTATGTGTAGTGGAAACCAGGAAAATGTTTATTGCTTATTATCTCTGTAGGAGTGAGACACACAGACACACAGACACACAGACACACAGACACACACACACACACACACACACACACACACACACACGAGAGAGAGAGAGAGAGAGAGAGAGAGAGAGAGAGAGAGAGAGAGAGAGATAGAGAGAGATAGAGAGAGATAGAGAGAGAGAGACAGATACACACATACCCAGAGAGAGACAGAGAGACAGAGAGAGAGACAGAGAGAGACAGAGAGACAGACAGACAGACAGACACACACACAAAGACACAGATACATGCTTAATGGTGTAGGGGAAGATAATGGATGTCCAAGCCTCCCTTTCCATGGCTGGGGCTATGAGCAAAGTTTAAGTTCAGAGGAAAGCAGACTCAGCCTTCTAGTTCATTTCTTTAGAGATTCTCACTGGTACCTGTGGTCTCACTCTGAGACCCAGCCCCCACCATTTGTATCTATTTATTAGCAGTTCTTGTTTTTGGTGATTTGATTTTTGTAAGGAGGGAGGGTGATTGCTGGACTGGTTAGTTCGGAGCCTTGTCTACCTTCCAATTCCTATTCTGTTGATTAGCATCTCATTTTACTAATGCGTGTGCTGATAGTGCTGTGTGGATCTCTTCAATTATAACACAAGCAAACTACAACCTAGGTTGTATGGCAAACACCATTTAGAGAGCTCTACATGTAACTTACTCCTTCTCCAGAATGATCCTTTGATAGAAGTATTGTTACAATGAAGCCAAGGCTGCGGATTCAGAGTCATGAAGAGGCTATATGATTTTTTTTTTTTTCAGAATCACATAACTAATTAGTGAAGAATTTGGGTTTCTTTCTTTTTTCTTTTCTTTTTGATTTTTCAAGTCAGGGTTTCTGTGTACCTAGCTGTCCTGGAACTAGCTCTGTAGACCAGGCTGGTCTTGAACTCACAGAGATCTGCTTGACTCTGCCTCGAGTACTGGGATTAAAGGTATGTGCAACTGCTGCCTGGCTAAGAATTTGGGCTTCAAACCCAGGCAGTCTGACCCAGACGATATCTTGGCATTCACTATATGATATAGTTATCAGGAGGAAGGATACTGGAATAGAATACGCCTTTAGGTTCCTTGGTAAATGGTGTGGTATTAGTTGCTTCCCGTTTTCACGTGGCTGTGACAAATTCCCCGAGAAAAGCAAGCCAAGGGAAGAAAGATTTACTCTGGCCTGCAGTTCGAGGGTGCAGTCTATCACGGTGGGAACTCATGGCAGCAGGAGCTTGAGGCAGCCAGTCATACAGTATCCACAGTCAGAAAGAGAGATGCATGCTGCTATTTGACTTGCTTTCTCCTTTCAGTCAAGGGTTCAAGCCATGGTCCAAGCTTCACAGTTAGCAAAGACCTTCCCACTCAAGTCAGGCTAGGAACTCTCTCACAGGCATGCCCAGAGGTCTGCCGCACAGGCGAGTCCAGACCCGGTCAAGTTAACAATCAATGTTGAGCATCACAGGGACCTAGGAAGTTGTTGGTCGTGATAGTAGTTACCTTGGGTTTGTATTGGGAGGCTAAGGAGAGTTTCAAGGATAGGTCAATTGCATAACAAGCTTTGGAGGAAATCAGAAATCGGATATATGTGTGGACAAAATGGATTGGGCAAGTTTCAGCTCACAAGCAGGGAAAGGAGCAGATGGATGCACTTGAGGCACTCTGCTGAGCACAGCTGGGTAACCAGCGGAAAGTCACTAGAAGGAAAGGAGAAAGTTGTTAGGGCTCAGTTATGGGCTGCCTCTCTTTACAGAGGCTGTCCATAGCTCACTTACTGTAGTGGGTGGAATCCTTGGATTGAGAATGAAAGATTAACCCAATGGCAGAACCCAGAATGTCAAATGGAAGACACCTTTAGAGATGATCCCAATTGGTGTCCTGTGGGGTACCAGGAGAGGCCAGAGTCTCAATTTTGGATACTGCAAATGCTTTATTAGTTATCAAATTTAAAAAATAAGCTCTATCTGCAATTTACTTTGAAGGACAAAAAGATCTGGGAACATGGTACCCTCACTGAAATGCATCTCCTCTCTTAGAGGAGACATTTAGGATTCATTTCCACAGATTCAGCCATTTTCTGCGACTGTGACTTTTTCCTCATATGACTGCTGGTCTCTCTCAACATTGTGTCCTTCCTACCCAATTTGACAAATGCACACATGGAGGGTGTGAGTGGCAGCTGGTGAGAGCTAGTCTGTCTTTCATTTTTGAGTTGTTGTGTGAGGATCTCCACAGTCATGTGGCCATTTTCATACACAATCCTTATGTCATAAAGCAGCTGCTGGTGTTTATGAGGTGAACTGTCTGTGCTTTGGTGGTGTTACAGCTTGAATGTGTTAAAATTCATGCTGTGAAATCCTTATACCCAGTATGTTGGCATTAGGAGGTAGTGCTTTTGGAAGGTGGTTGGGTCATGAAGTAGACTATTGTGAAAGCAATTATTGCTGTAATAAGAGAGAGCTGCATTTTCCAGCAAGAGCAAGATACTCTGTATGAACCAGGTATCCAATTTGCTGATGCCTTGATATTGGACTTCTAAGCTTGCAGAATCATAGTACGTATATCTCTGTTGTTTGTTAGCCATCTACGGAATGTTATTTTTTCAGGCATCCTCAAAGGACTAAGGCACATATAGCATGATGATGCAATACTGCCCTTCTGAGATTATGAATGGGCAAGGAAGAGTGGCTAATACTCAAAAGTCATAGGAAACAAAGCTCTTTACAGCACTCCATTGTTCACAGAGCCATGATATGATTGCTGTGGCAGGTGCTTTGGACCTGGAACTATTGGTATAAACGGTAATGTGGGGCAGGGGTGGGGGTGGGGATCTCTGGTGGGAATGAGGACTGTCCTTGAGAAAGTATTGCTGCAACCTCTGCCACTGTTCTGGATACTTTTACTGGAATTATTCAGCCTTGGTAATAGGCTGGATTTCAGCCGGTAATTCCTAAGAAATCTTTGGCTCTTTCAGCAAATCCACCTGCATTACTTGCACACTCACATTTCATCTTGGGTTGTGCATGTTCTTTCCCATTTCTAAACCTAAATTCTTTCCTTTGAACCTAATGGCCTTTGCTAGCACCACTTACAGTGGCTAAATAAACACATGCTGAGGAAATGACCCAGCGAGTAAAGGACTTGCTGCATAAAGAGGAATTTGGATCCCTTGCACCTACGTAAGAAGCTGAATGTGGCAGCATGTGTCTGTAATAGCAGAGGAGGGAGGTGAAGGCAGGAAAATCCTGAAGCCAGCCATTCCAGTCAATCAGAAAGCTCCAGGTTCAGTTAGGGAAGAGATAAAGGAAGATACCAGACATCGGATTTGACCTCTAGCCTCTACATGCTCAGGTTCACACACATATGCACATACATGTATACAACACACACACACACACACACACACACACACACACACACACACACTGAACCTGTGCTTGTAAATGTGATGACTTATAGCATGCTTTGAATTTCTTGATCCTCAACCAGAATTTTGAAGAAGGATTTGCAATTTTCTCTGGTTTAATTGCAAACAAAACAAAACAAAAAATAAAACAAAACAAAACAAAACAAATCCCACATTTATTATTACAGGAGCTTTCTAGAGTCAGATGGATCTGATTTTCCTCTCCATTCTCAGTTTTCTAACTTCCAGACAAGTTATAGACCCCCCTCTGCCTTCCAAGATCTGTAAAATGGGAACAATTGTTTTTGCAGAAGCACTCTGAAAAGTAAATGCCAAGAGGTGGTTGTAAAATGTTTCCCATAGTCCTGGCATTTCAATGGCCATCATGGGACTTCAGCCTACTGTCTGTTCTGGTCTTGTTTTCGAGATGAGTGAGGCCTATTATGGCTTGGAAAATTTGTAGGAACTGTCAGGAATTTTCTTGGAAACTGAAAGGAGTGGGTACCTAATATGGACAAAATACCTCCAGCATTTGCTCTAATCACTGAAGAAAAGAACTGGGGAAGAGGGATTCCTTGTATGGTGACCAGAGAACAGGATGGAACTTTGACTACCAGTAAGAAAGGCAAAAAGGCCCTTCCCCTTTCTGTCCTCAGAAGGACAGTAACTTCTCAGCGTGGACACTCAATAACTATTGCTGACTGACAGGTCATGGAATGTTATAGAAAGTTTACAGGGCAGGGAATATAATATTAATATCCATGCAATGTTTTTATGTTTTAATTTTGGCAGAGGAAGTCTGAAGCCTGGGGCAAAAGCTACTATTTTCATTTGCTTCACCTGAAGTTATATTGGCAGAGGCCCTCGGGGTAAAGAAGAAAAGGATTAGGTTTGGGAATGGGAAAGGATATGAAGGAGTTGTAATAAAATATATAAGTGCAGGAGCTTGAGGAATAAACACGGATGGATTTCAGTCAGAGAAGAGAAGGATCTGGCATAAAGACATTTTGAAGGAAAAATAATACACCCATAGGGTAGGCTCTGCTGAATGGAAGAGAGAATGTGAGAAGTAATGAAAAACTTTTAATATCAGGGAACTCCCTAAGAGGTGTGTGGATATTGTTGCTTTACATTGATTGAGGGCCCACTCTGTATGGGGCTGCCATCTGCTTGCAAACCCAATGTATGAAAATATGTTTTGGCAAAAGGATAAAGCTAGCATGGATAAAAAGGAAAGATATTTTTTCCAAGGATGGGTGGTGTGTGTGTGTGTGTGTGTGTGTACAGGAAATGAATAAAGGAGTGATGATTTGATAGATAAAGCCTTAATGAAATCATTGGTAAGTCAGCTGAAGCAAAGGCTAGCGTTTGCAATGTAATAATCACAATCTCATCTAAAAGAAGCAAGATCATAATTCTACAGGAAAAGAATTTGTGTTACTATGATGGGAGTTTAGACTGACATGTAGTTTAACATGAGTGTAGCTGCAATTTTGCTTATTAGTTTTCAAGAAGGTTCCTGATGACGTTAGAAGTACTTATTAAAATGGATGTGTTGGAGGGCCCTCTGCTACCATCTGAACCCTGCTAATGTCTTGCCTTTGACAGTGTTTTTGCAACTTTAATGAATTTTTTTCTTTGACAATTTCATACATGTATATATAGAGCATCCTAATGTCATGCTTCCCACTTTGGTCTCCTCCTACAACTACACATTCTTGTCTTATGACTCACTGAATTTAACCTGGGTCATCCTTGTGATCATGGGGTTGGGCTATCCATTGCATCATGGTGGGTTCATCGGTGGGCACATAACAGAAGACAATGACTACCTCTCCTCCAGAATCTGTCAGTAACCAATAGTTCAGCAGGAATGGATAGGGCCTCATAGCCCATCTTGGATCCATGACTGTCTGATGATAGACATTCTTGTACAGTCCTACGGCAGGCAGCCATAGCTGCAATGAGTCTTAATTGTATTGCTTGGAGGTATCCCCAGTAAATAGTGTTTCACAGCATCCTTCTCCCTATTTTCAGCTTTTGCTTTCTTTTCAGTGCCTCTTCACAGTGTTCCCTTAGCCTTAGAGGGGGTGGTTTAAATGTCCCATTTAGATCTGGGCACTTAACTGTTATTTATTCTTGGGCAGCCATGTATCTCTGCATTCACCGCCACTCACTGCAAAGAGGAGCTTGTCTGATTTAAGCAGAGAGTAGCATTTGTCTGTGGAGATAAACATAATATATAGAAGGCAACTCGCTGCCATGACACAGTTATTAAAGCTATACTCTAGTCACTACCTAAGGTCAGTTATAGATGCATTTTTTTACAGTATTAAATAACAACTGATGATGACAGCTGTGAGCTGAGCATGGTATGAAAATGAAAAATGACTTGCCAATCATGGTATCCTGTGCTTAATGTTGGAGGATTATAGCCACACTGCTCTCAAAGCCAGGAGATATTAGATAGCAAGAGACCACTGGGGAAAGTACTGGGGAAGATGGGCTGCTGTGGGAACTCAGAACCTGAAGGAGGATGGCTTGCTATAAGACCTGGCTTAATAACCCCCAGCACCCCCAGGAGGGAGGTCTTTCCTTGAGTGAACATTGGGCTGCTCTTACAGTTTCAGTTTATATATTCTTTCTTTTGGAACGTTTTGGGGTCATTTGATCAATTCTGTATTGAACTGTAAGAATATTCCAGAATAAATCTACTTGATGTATTTACAGTTATTGAAAGTAACTTTTTGACTCATGAAAGAAATCTTGTTTTCTTCAACGAATTGCCCATTTTTTTGTCATTCTCTTCACCTAGCCAAGGTGGGCTGGCTTTGTCATTGTAACAAAGAATTCCATGATCGGGATTGCTGATTTTAGTTCCTTAGTATTAGTTGAGTAGTTTTGTTGAATTTTTGAGGGCTCAAATGTCCACAGTGAGACGATGTCTTCATGGAGCAGAACTATGTCAGGGGGTCCATTGATGTTGAGCAGCTTCCTTTCTCTGAGTTGAAAGCCTTTGCAGGGCATTGGTTTTGACCCCTCTCTCTAGCACAATTTTGCACAGTTTTCCATGTCGAGCAGAATTTTTGCTTTGTTGCCCCCTGTCAACACCCCCACAGCTTGGAAAGTTCTATTGATGGGTAGCTGTGAGACACCATTATGATTTCCACATCCCATACCTTGACTGTTCCATTCTCAAACAGGTCTTTTCCAAGTACTCCATCTAACACTCTAAGATAATCTCATGAAGACAGATGCCAGCCTTTCCCATTCTTCTCCCTCATATTACTAGTCTCACTAGCATATGTCATATTTTAATCTACAGATGCTAATCATCATATGATGATATTAGATACCAATAAATCCATCATACATTGAAAAGTATTAATTATGGCATGCACTTAGTAATCTGTCTTATTGGGCAGCATAGCTTAGTGTAGACTACCTCTAAGAACACTTGCATAAGCCTGCAGCTGGGCATCTTGGGAGAATATCATACAAAAGGAATTTGATATGTGGCAGATAAAGAGAACTTTGTTGATGGATTTGTGATTACCAGGGCTTTCTGAAGGAAGTGGTTCATTACATTGAGGTGCTGGGAGTTGGTCAAAGAGATATAGGTCATCTAGTAGCCTGTAGCTGGAATGTTGCTACAGTCTCATATATGATCCCTGAGCTATTCCATCAGTTCAGTTTGCCTGTGTCTGCACTCTTGACATCCTTCTTGCCACAAAGATCATGTCATCATCCACTACCCCTGTTCTTCAGGAGGTTCCTAGTTCGGATGTTTTATAAATTACATCTTCCCGAATAATGATGCCATCTCATTATCCAGCTGAAGGACCTGGATGCACACAGGTAGAGGTTGAAGCAGAAGTGACCTGGCGAATGTCCAGGTGCTCTCACAGAAGCTCATGATAATATGGCACGACAGGCACTTTACCCTATGTGGAAGAATGCCAGTTGGTTTTGTGATGGTCATTATTATCATTAGGGTGTTTTTGAGATGGGGTCTCAGTGCATAGGCAGTGAGGCCGGCCTCAGCCTCCTTAGTGCTGGGATTGTAGGTGTGGCAAAATGGCTGTGATGGTTCTTACTGACCAAGATATCCAGGATAGTCATTTAACGGATGGGGCACGTGATGATGGTAGTGAGAGAAGAGTTAGGTAGAGCAAGAAGGAGGGAGCTTAGTATATGTGTGAGTCAACTTTTTGTTACAAAAATGATTAGTTTTTAAAAATGGAAGGTTTGCTTTCGCTCAGAGTTTGGGAGATTTCAGACATTTGGCTTTTTCCCATTGTCAGTGTGCTGTTGCTGTTACTTCTTGCTACCACATGGTGTCGCTGTTGGGGTGGAGTCCTGTCCAGTGCTGGTTTTCTCATCTGCCGTGACTGATAGATCATAGGCTCTTACTCCTGTGACTAACAGCTATTGTGATGCAGGTTGCTAGCATATGGGTTATGGAGTGACATTGAAGGGATGGGAGTAAGAAATAAAGCACGAAGGGCATGGTTAGGCAAAATGTGTGGTTTATAGTTAGGGCACCTAATAGAGAAGGCTCTAGACAAAACAAACATTAAAGGTGAAAACAGCTGTGAACTAACCTCTGGTTTAGTTTAGTGTGTCTGTTAATTATCACTGGGCCCACACAGGTAGCTTTATTTTACTTTTTATTATTTTTACATGAACCTAAACTCCTGTTGTTTTGTTGAGTTGGAGTCTTCTCTGAGCTGAGATGAGGTGTGATTGATTTGGAGGCAAGGGGGGAGTTTACCTTGATTATAAGGCTCACAGAACTGGGAAAGTTGGTCACCTTGTACAGCATGCTATCATCCACCCCCTTGGTTTTGATTGCTTGTTGCCAGTAAAATACGATCAGAAAGCTTTTAAAATGACTCAGCCTCTGTTAGTGCTAGAACCTGAGGAGGAACATTGTGCTTGCGGAGGGGCTAGCCTGTTTCCCGCTGACATACATGTCCTGTTCTTGTTCCAGGAAACCCGCTGACCACACTTACCGTCCTTCCTATTAGTGCTGTCCTTAGAAAAGGATGCGCTTAGTCTCTGTGGTTCTCTCTCTCTCTCTCTCTCTCTCTCTCTCTCTCTCTCTCTTTCTCTGCGTGCATGCACACACACACACACACACACACACACACACACACACACACGCTCATGTGTTTCTTGCCATGACTATTCCTTAGGTATAGGAATTTATAAGATAAGAGTTTTATTTTGGTTCATGATTTTGGATATGGACAATCTAAACTTAGATGGCCACATTGGTGAGGGCTTCCCACTGTGTCATATCATAGGGAAGGGAGCCATGAATAGAAGAGTTTAGGGAAGCCACCAGGCTCTCTTGTGAAAATTGCTCTCATGAGACCTAATCTGGTCCCATGTAAGCTAGCTAGTCTCCTGTGAGACTATCAGGGAACCCCCACAACCTGTTTACTTTCAATTCTGCCCCACCTTTGAAATATTTCACCACCTCCCAACACTTGCTCTCTGGAGACTGAGTTTCCAATATATAAGCCTTTTGGGGACTAGCCAAATTCAGGATCCATTGCATTGACAGCAAGCTGTAAGTAATTGAAGAAACGGAGCTTACCTAATTTGATGACAATTTCAGAGCAGCTGGATCTTGAGGTGAAATGAATTCCCGATTCATTTTGGAATTTGAGGCTTGTGGGGCCACACATCTCTTCTCAAGAAAGCCTGACTCAAGCATCAGGCTCAAGACTGTGCCATTTACTTCTCCACTGAGACCCCACAACCAAATCTGTAGTCCAGTTCTTCAGGACCATGGATGGCAAGAGACTCTCTGAGTATTTAAAGCAAATCAGCCATGCAGCATTCATGGTTGCACTTAAATTGCACTTAAATGCTGTGCCCTCTAGCTGGGCGTTGGTGGCGCACGCCTTTAATCCCAGCACTCGGGAGGCAGAGGCAGGCGGATCTCTGTGAGTTCGAGGCCAGCCTGGGCTACCAAGTGAGCTCCAGGAAAGGTGAAAAGCTACACAGAGAAACCAAAAAAAAAAAAAAAATTGCTGTGCCCTCTCCATCTCCACCCTTTCTCAGCATTCTCCACATTTGAGGCAACCGATTAGACCAGTAGAGGGGCTTTTGGGGACAAGCTGACTTTATGTAAAGTCTTTAGGCTCTGCCCTTCAGACAGAAACATTAGATTAAGGTATGAACAAGGAAATAAGTTGTTACATTTGTGTCATGAAGGTCATGGTCTCCCTTCCACAAGGCCTGCATCTATTTCTGGAAGAAAGCATTCCTTTCTATATGCCTGAGAGTCTCCTTCTAAGTCTTGCATTTTAAATAAATCAGCTGCTCATCAGTTGATTCCTATTCTCTGGATTCATTTTCTTCTAACTGCCCCTCTTTCTTTTCCCTCCCCGGCTTACATCCTTTTATAAATGCCTTGGATACAGGCATTGATCCCAAGGAAACCTCTTGATCCATTTCTCTCTGTCTCTCTAGTTCCCCTCTGGCAAGAAGCTCACAAAGGGTGTCAGATGCTCGCTCACGATGCATCTGTGGCAGCCCCAGTTCCCAAACGCCATGGAGCATCAATAAGCAGACAGTGCCCACTGGGGGATGCCCACGTGCCTGAGGACGGGCATCAGTCATGGGGTGGCTCAGTGCTGACCCAGCTCCAGATTCACGGCTGCTGTCAGCTGTGCCTTGTGCTGCCTGAGAGTCACTCCGGCCTGTCTGAAGGAGGCAGCTGTTGTAAATTACAAGTGCAGATCCAGAGGATAATTCTTGGCTTTCAACATGCTGCAGAGGCTCTGGCAATTAATTTCCTCTGTTCTTTGCGTAGCCAAGGATTCTCCACATTATTCATCTCTTTGGGCAAAAGCCATTGGTGGCTCCTGAGTTATTTTCTCATTAGGCTTATGATAGGAATTACCTGATTGTGGATGGCTTGTTCTTGTAGCTCGTTTTACAGGTGCATTCTGACTAAGCATGGCTTCAGCAGTAGTGCAATCAGTCTTAAGCTCACAAGGCAGAGTTCAGGGACGCATTTCCATTTGACCCGAAAGTACCTGCATGGCACTTTCAAATCTGGAGGCACAACTTGCTGATGCCTTAACATCTAGGGGTGGCTGGCCTCCCTGTGTGCACCTGGCAAGACCCAAGTAGCTTCATTAGAGGCCTGAACCTGGGCTCTTATTTCTAATGTCTTCCTAGTACTTTGATGTGAAAACAGCAAACACACCGGCCTTTCTCACCGGGAACAGAATGAGGTGTGAAAGCCCCCCCCCCTCCGTCTTCAGAACTGTGGGTGGGTGTCAGAGCCCCAGAGTTCCAAGTCTCAGGTGCTCAGAGAGAATTCAGAAGAGCAACACATCTCCTGCAAAGGCCAGTTTAGCAAGATCTCCTCAGGACATATTTGATTTTTTTTTTTTTTTTTGCATGTGGAGGGTTGGTAAAAGCCTAGTCCTCATACTGCTCCTAATGAGCAGTGTCTCTGTTGGGTGTGTTGGCCAGCCCACGTTGCTGCTAAGTCAGTAGACAGAGGAATACAAACTCAGTGGTCTTGTGGAAACTCCTAGATAGGGCCAAGGACAGGAGCCATGTTCAGATGGTCAGCATGCTGCCTGATTCCTGGGAGGCCAGCCTGGGCATCCTGTATCCCAGGCATGGGAACCGGGATGCTCCAGCTTCCCAAGGAATGTTTAAGAAGCAGTAGTTCAAAAGGATATTGTGAAGTGGGCCAGGCTGGTCTGCAGTGTTCTTAGTTGTCTTTGTGCTTGGAAACTTAAATCATGCGGCTTCGTCCATTCTTGGTACTGCTCCCAGGGCAGAGTGAATATTTTGTATTCGATGGATGGATGAAAGGATCGTGATGTGGGTTGTGAGGTCCTCATTTTGGTGCACCCTTTTTGTGATACAACTCACTTTGCTTTTCTTCCACCTTTCGTATCAGAAGCAAAATTTTCTTACAAACTGTTCCCTGGCTGTAGAGGTAGCTAGCTCACTGTGATGTAATCTGAACTACTCATTCTTTCTGAGGTGTAATAGCAGGTAATGAATAATTTAATGTGCTATCCTCAAAGGGTTATGTACATTTTAACAAGTGACAGGCAACTGGAGACAGTAATAATGGATTCAGAGCCCGTGTGGTGGTTCATTGTTGTGAGTGACTTTTCTGAGCCAAGGAACCACCATCCTGGGGAGTTCATCTGTGCCCTTCTGCAAATGGAACATTCCAACTGGGCTTGTTAACTGTTTATACCCTCCATGGAGGGATGGGGAGGCTCAAAAGGCCCTCATCTAAGTACATAAACACTCCGTAACACCTGTTGTATGCAACTCTGACTTAATTGCATGTGTTCTCAGGGATGGGCTAGAGTACATAGGGAGGTGACGGGGGTTATGGGACAGCCTTAATCCTTAAAGCTGGCGTGTTTGGCCTACGAAGGGAGGGCACTCATATCCCTGTAAGTGACCCCTTACTTATGTGCTATAAAAAAGCCTAATAAGCTCATTAGTTCCCCAGAGTGAACTTTGTTGGTATCATATCTCAGTTTGTCTTTGGGACCTTAGGAGAAAGAGTAGATGTTGCTAATGGATGGAATTTTAGCAACACTGATGACTAAATCCTAGTATTCAAAAGAGTGAGACAGGAGGATTGCCGGAAGTTTCACCTCAGCCTGAGCAAGCCCTGTTTAAAAAAAAAATCATATTTAAATGGAAGTTTAAGTTGTTCACAAGACACCGTTTTGGGGAAAGCGGGGCTGCTTCTACCTCTACCCCAATACCTGGATACTTTCCATGCCTTTTGGCGTCATTTTTCCCTCCTGGACGAAACCACAGATGGTCTGAAAGATGATCGATCCTTGAAGTACCCAAATTGCTCTGGGCCAGTGTCTCACAACTTAAGCACAGGACACTTGTTGAGAAATCCTAGCCTGGTCCCTGGCAGTGTTGTAACTGTAGGGAGCAGATTACCATGAAGGAAGCACAAGCAGGTTCACTGCTGCCTGCTTTCCAGAATTTTCCCCGTCAAACAAAATGTGTGTGGGCCTAATGAGTCTTGAAAATAATTTGTAGCTCTGACAACCTCTTTTTATGGCAGGCATGTGTTGAACACGAAGTCATAGCCATCAGTTCTTCAGTGGGAGGGAATGAGGAGGAGACAGCTCTCTTTTGGCAGAGGTGGGGAGGCTGAGCTGTGTGCTCCTAAGACAGCTTGCCCAAGGTCATTCTGCAAGTTGGCAAATGGTGCCTCCTCCTTCCCAGGCCAGCTTGTCATCCTCCCGCACACCCATCCTCCCACTGCAGAAGCAGAGTGTGCCGGATTCTGTCTTCTGGCTGGGGCTGCAGGGAATGTGGGCTCAGCAGTCTGGTTTGCAAAGGCTCAGAATCCAGTGCCAGGCATTGGTTGCAGGTATGTGCTGAGTGTTCTTCTCTCACTCTCTGCATTTGGAGCATTCAGCATATAACCACGCAATTAATTCATTAAAAAAAAATAAAAAAAAAACTACTTGCAGGTCACCTTTAAAACAAAGGAAGAAGCAATTTTGAACTTAGCCATTTTTCATTTTTGACATCTAGTACCACCTCAAGCTCTGTGGTTACAAATAATGCTGGTGGGGAACGGGCTCTTTTATGCACATTGGAAGAGAGAAGGGCTATACATTATGAATGGAACAAGGATAAAAGAATTGGCTGTGTGGTGCAAGATATCTTGAGTACATTAATCAGCCCATCTCTTTTAGAGCAAGAATCATTTTTAAAAGTGAGTACGAAATAGAATGCAAACAATTGGTGCCATGTAAGTCTGGTTGATGCACAGTGGACATATAAGGGCAAAGGGACAACAAGAAGGTACCCAGAACAAGGCGTGCAAGAGGCCCTTCCTAGGGATAAAGTAAGGCAAGGAAAGGATAGGGTTTGGAAGAAGCACCAAGATGGCATTGGATCCTACATGCAATCCTGCAATGCTTGGCATATTGACATGTTTGTTTCACAAGCAAAGAGTAGGTGCCCTGCCCTGACTCACATTCTAAGAGGAGGAATGGCTCCTCTTCAATTAGCTCCATTTGGATTTGCTATGAAGAAACAAATACGAATATTTTCTTCTGGGGATCCTGATTGATCTTGGGATAGGAGTTCTTTCAGCTACCTGTATTCTCTGCTTCAGATAACTGGTTCCCTGAAAGGAGAGTTGTTAAATGGGTTCAAAGTGTCCTGCCTTTAAAACACGTCTAATACTTGTACGGCATTGTGTGGCATGCATTGCATAAGGAAGAGATGGTATCCTGAGAAGTATATTACTAGACAGTCCTGTTATTGTGTGATATCAAGTATACTTTACAGCCATAGAGGACTACGACTTCACTAACTGTGCTTAGAATGTATGGGTTTTCAGTGTATGCATTGCCTTTGATCAAAGTATTGCTGTGTGGGACTGGACTGTAATACAAAAACACTGTCAATGGTAGCTTAAGTAAGTTAAGGTTTTTCTTATATATAGCAAGTCTAGTGGTAGACAGCTGTGAGTTCAATGCCTCAGGGACATGGATGCTTGAATCTCTGTGATTCTTTTGGGACACTCCCTCAGTGTTTCAACATGGCAGTTATAGATCCAGGAATCACATCTCTCTTCAAGGTGAAGAGGAGATGCCAGGGATGACCAACTTGGCTCATTCACTAAGGAAATAAAAGCCTTTCTCCAAGATCTAAGAGACATTTCTGCTGATATCTCATAAACCAAGATTGTCAAATGCTACCTCTTAGCAGCCACAAGAGAAATAGTGCAAACGAGAAGGCAGCGTTTCTAGTCTCTCTGCTCCCTCACCAGCCTTGGTCCCTACACCAGGAGGTTGGCAGGTAAGACATCCATGGGCTCACTGGCTCTGCCAACAGTGAATAAACTAAGAGAAGCTAGAGAATGAGAACAGGTTGGGCTGTCTGTCTGAGCTCTCTTCCTAAATGGTGGCAGGAGGTGGCTTTCTGAGTGTTCCCTAGGCTAGTGGCTATTAGCTCTCCTTACTTTTTCAGGCTCAGGGGTGCCTGCTGTTGCTAACCCCCATGGGCACTGTAGTGTTCCATTGGCTTTCTCTATTTCTTCTGGGGATCCTATTGATCTTGGGATAGGAGTTCTTTCAGCTACCAGTATTCTCTGCTTCTGATACCTGGTTCCCTGAAAGGAGAGTTGTTAAATGGGTTCAAAGTGTCCTGCCTTTAAAACACGTCTAATACTTGTGCAGTTATGTTAACTAGAACAGGATCTTGAGACTTCAGTTTTTCAACATTTTGAATACTTGCCCAAAGTTGGATCTTAGCGTCACTTGACTCTTACAAGACAGAGGAACACATTCTTATGTTTATCTCCCAGAGGAGGAGGCTGAGTAACCCACCCAGGGTTGCACAGAAAGTAATGGCACTAGAGTTTCTGCTCAGTTTCTGTCAGAGCCAGCAAGTTTGCTGATACCTACCAGTATCAGCTCATGTTGACTCTGTGTTTTGCTATATTCACTCATTTGCCACTGTTCTGCTCTATCCCTCCAGACCTTGGATTCTACGAGCATTTAAGTCCCCCCAGTGATAGCTTTGCCTGTGACTCTGCATCTTGGGTCTAAGCCTTTCCCTATAGATGGAGTCTTGAGATCATCAGCTCTGGAGCTGATCTTTGGTAGAGCATGGTTTTGCTTCCTCCCAGGCTCTTTTATACTCAGATGACTTACTGTGTGTCTGTCCTGGGAGGTGTTTGTTTCAGGAATAGGGAATGACCTTCTACCTGGCATATAGTTTCTGCCCCTCTTTTTGCTTCTTTGTTGAAGGCTTGTAACTTCTCTCAGGTTGTCCTAGTACTGGAGGGCAAGAATGGCCCCAGATGCTGGTAGGAGTAGCTAGCTCTTTGTGGACTGTAGGGGGTGGACTTGGAGCTCAGAGAAGGCTACATGTAATTGGGTCATTGGTAATAACAGGTGTGTTGAGCAGGGTGAATTTCTTGACCCATTTCTTGCTGGTGTTAAAGAATATGGGTGTACTATGTCAGGGAGGAGCTGCTACAGCCTGAAGTGCTGTGGTCTCCTTATGGAGAATGGGATACTCTAGCTAAGGGCACTATCCTTCTTTGTTTCCTCTTGAAGTTTGTTCCCCTCTATGCTGTGGCCTGTTCACAGTGCTGTTTGGTGTGGAGAGAATTTCTCCTTTCCCATCCCCAGCACCAACCTTTTGGCACAGGTCTTGATGAAGCTTGGCATTGTTAGTCTGAGATTGGAGCTCTAAGGTAGAATTTAGGTTGTCACCAGTCCTAAACTAAAGACTAGGAGAATGTCATCAGGTCATGTGCATATTCTGCGCAGTGTTGACTTCATTAGTTGATTCATTCTTTAATACTTGACCTTCTTGGCCTATGGGACTTGTGTAATATTCACATATTAGTATATCAGACAAGCATAGTTTAACAGTATGTAGACTTAGAAGGATCTGATAAATGTGTCCTCCTTTGCCTTCCTAGCTATAAGATGTGGTTAGGATCTTGGTTGGGAATCATCACTGTGGCCAACTTGAGCACAGAGCAGTGAAGACACACAAACAGTCCAGTGATGAGGGCTCTTCCTAAGCCCCAGGAAGCCGACTTTCCCATGCTAGCATTGAACCTTTGCATTCTCACTAGGCTGTAAGTTCTTAAAAACTGGAAAAGGCCTGCCGCAGGCAGCCTTGTGTCAATACGACTTTGGGGATGAGGGCTGACAGGGAAATGTGACACAGCCAAAGGGCCTTGGGAGTAGCTGCTGCATGTGGAGAGGGCCGAATTCTGTGGAAGGGAATGGAGAGCTGAACAGAATTCTAAGTCTCTTTTTTATCCCCAGAATCCCAGGCTGCCCAGGGATAACTGCTCATCCACAAATGAGGATTGCAAGCAATATTGCTAAAGTCTGAAAGAATGAGGTGACATCTACAAGGTCAAGCAAATTCAGAAGCTGACATTTGGGTCACAACTAATGTGGGTCAGAGAATAAAGCATTACTTTGACTCCAAAGGCATTTTCTTTTAGAAATGGGCAGAGAGGCTGAGCAACCAAGCATCCCTGGTGTGACTCAACACAAACACCACGGCTATCTCTTGAAGCCCATGAAAATCACCCAGTGCTCTTGCTGTGTCTGGTGCAACCACTGTCTTTGGAAAGCCTGAGTTCTGCACCCTCCCTCTTCTGTCTTCTCATTGATTTCTTCTAGTCTGATGGAGATGGAAAAGAATTCAGTCATGAGCTAAGCCAGTGTTCATTGGCTGGTGACTCCCAGAGCCATACGTAAAATAAACACCATGTGTAAGTAGGTGGTAGTTTTCAGAACAGGCAAGAGAGAAGCTAAATATATAGAAGGAATGGCATGTTACAAGCTCTGTCTTATCAAAATGGTTGCCTTGGGGTAGAAGGAATGAACCAGATCCCCTCTCTAATTATTCTAAGTCTTTATGAGTGAAACATATGACTCACATCAGGAGGCCTGTTACCGAACCTTTATCCCCCTTTATTCTCCCTGCTGCCTAATCCTGGATTAAATCCCAAATTGATAAAATGCCTTTGCTAGCCACATTAGTGCAGTAAGCACAGATCTGCCTGCTGCCAGGACATGCTTTTATTCTTTTGGAAAGACAAACAGGAAATGATGATGGAAACCATTTGGAAACTGAAGGGGAAAAAGAAATAAATAAAAATAATGAATCTATTATTGCAGGTGATCTGTGAACAGGAGAAAAAAACAAAAGACCCGTGCTTTTGATTCATACCTTTGGAGAGGGCTTCCTTAATGACTGCTCTTTTGTGTCCCCAAAGCTGTGCTCATTTATCAGTCTGTGGTTTAATCCAAACCTATCAGGATGAAAATTCAAGGAGGATGAAGGTTAAGTGACAGGCATTCTATCCTGGAAACGATGGAGTTGATGGATATCTAGAAAACTTGCCTTAGAGGCTTAGAGGGAAAAAAATCTCTCTGGAGCCACCCAAAAGGATGAGATGTGGTGGTGGGGATGTCTGGCCAGTGGTGTTCACACATCCAGCACATTTCCATAGTGCCACTATTAGTTGCACATCAGCCACAAATTCTGAACTGCATCTTTCCTATATATCAATTTTGTTAAATTCGAGGAGGTAAGCATATCATAGCTGATACAGTGGCATTAATTGCTGAAAAACCATTTTTAACACATTAGTTCCTAGGAAGATGTCTGTAGCAAGGTTGTCTGGCCAGGTCTTCCTCCTAGGTACTTCTTGGGTAATCTGGTTTATCTTACCATATAGCACAATGGCCACCAAGTAGCAGGTGCTCACTGGATACTTATTTAAGTCAAATTGAATTGTAAGCTGATTGGCTTTGGGGGGCATTTTCCACATTGATTGCACCTCTTCTGATGGAATAACCACCCCTGGCTACTAAACTTGTTACAGTGGTAAGAGCTAGATTTAGGAATCCAATTTGGAATGATCTGAAGATAGTCCTTTGGCTCCATTTTGTCCAAGTGTAACGAGAAGGTACCAATGTCATGGAGTTGTTAGAGGATTAACTAGGCAGAGGGAAGTCAAAGAGAGATCTTAGTCAATAAAGTGCTTGCTCTACAGGCATGAGGGCTTGAGTCCATTCCTAGAACCCTGGTAAAAATGCTGGGCAAGATTACTCATGCTTATAATACCAGCACTGGGGGGGGGGGGAGGTGAAGGCAGATGGATCTCTCGGCTTACTGACCAGTCAGACTAGCCTAATTGGTAAATTTCAGACCAAGTGGGATACCTTGTCTCAAATAAACAAGGGTGGATGGTGTGTGAGTAATGGCATCAAAAGTTGACTCCTGGCTCCCACATGCAGGAATCCACATGTACATCTCCCTACATGAAACACACACACACACACACACACACACACACACACACACACACACACGCACGCACGCACGCACGCACGCACGCATGTACGCACGCACGCGTGCACGCACGTACACACCAAAATGGATTCATATTTATGAAAGTTATTAGAAAAGAAAAAAATATTCTGGGAGAAATGGCTTGTTTTGATAATGATTTCAGTGCTATGTAAGAATCAAATGTATATAATTTTAGCAAGTAAAAATTGTGTCTATAGAAATTTGAAAAATGAATTTGGCATGAGTGATGACATTTCCTTTGTCTCCCAAGTCTTCTTTTCCAGAACAGAAACACACTAAGACCATAGTAAAAATTGACAAGTAATTTGATATTTACAATGTTTGTGCACATCAGCCATGCAGCGTGACTGTCCCCTCAGTAGTGCAGGTAAAAATTATCTTCTTCTTGTGTTTAAGTAAAGCGTAGTGATGGGACACCATGGGAGGTGTGCATGATAAGTTATTTTTCCACTTTTTTTTTGATCCATAGGTTGGCCTCTATGTTGGTACATGCCATTTTAGTGGATTATTTACTATTTCTCTTCTCCTAATTAAAGAGTGTCTTACCCAAGGAAAAGATTAGCTCAGTGAGGTTGACACTTCTTTGGCATTAAAAGCATGAATGACAAGTCTTTCATTTGCCAGAATTTTCTATCTTTTAGTGAGTAGAGTGCTGCTTTGATCTTGCAACCCTTCTTGTCTGTGAGTAGTTGAAAGGGAGTCCTTTGGAAGAGGACCACCTGTGCTTATGGTTGAACAAGATGCCATGGTGATGGGTTGGAGAAATTGGAAGACTCATTCATGTAGCCTCTCAGACTCCGAGTGAGGGATGAGACTCTTCTGTGGGTTTGGCTGTTTCTAAAGCATGTCCTGTCACCCAAGAGAGGGATTGTGGAATTTCACTGGTCTTGTGGATTGCTAATAGAGATGTCAGGGCATGCCCACTTTTTCCTTCCTCAGGTTACCCTGAAGGTAGGAGGCTCCCTGTATACTATGGCTGGAAGAGTTACATAGGCTGAAAAGGTACTACAATCTGTGACCTATCACTCTCGATTCCATGCCCTCTGTGACACTTGGCATTGAGTGTGCCTTTTGATGTACTCTCTTATTCTTTGACCCTGTCACAAGACTCTCATCCTGTGTGTGGTGATTTTCTGGTATTCTCATTCCCTCAGAAGATCACTTCAGAATGTTCATATTTAACCTATTTAGAGAGATAAACAAATATTGTTATAATGATGAATGCCAAAGAACAAATGGTAAGAACAGCAGAGGCTTAAATATGAGAATCAATTAAGGAGAATCAGACATCAGGCCCAGCTGCCTTGAGTAATTTTGAAGCATAACTTGAAATGTTGAAGATGTTTGAAGGGAGCCTTAAGTGGAGAAGCAAACAACCCATGTCATTACCACGGCAGCTGTGAGCTTGGTCAGTGGCATCTCCTTCCTATGATAACTTGGTGATACAGAATCACTCAGTTGTGGAAATGGAAAGTCATGTGACCCAAGAGAGCTAGTGGGAGAATTCTCAAAACACCAAGAATAAATGTATTAGCTTAAGCTCACCATTTTGTAACCCATTGCTAGGCTGTGTAGATATGAGGCTCATATACTCATGTTTTTGCATAATATGTGGAGGTTTAGTTTCCTTTATCTAAATACTTGTTGGCCAGAGTGGATGGGAGTTTTTAAGGAGATGGTGGGAGGTATAGGAATTAGAATACAACTGAGTCTCCAACAATGCTGGAGTTATGGCTGTTTAAAATTTGACCTTAACTTACGATTCCCCCAATGTAACTACAAATAGCCTGCTGTGGGAAGTGATGTAATTAGCGATTAGTACTAATTTCCTATGGTTTGTGCACAACATCGCATGAAGTGTGTGAGAGCAGTGAGGGAGCCCTTTGCACTATAACACACACAGAGGACCAGAGACATGGCTGCTTATACAGGACAGAGTCACATGATGCTCGAAGAGGATACTTGCCACACTTGAGTCCATTGCAGTAGCAATAGGAGGTAGCTACACAATTACTGCAGTTTCTAACTTGACTACAGTTAATTTGGTGCAGTTAAGATGTTAAAGCATCTTTATATTTGTGTGTTTCCCTCAGCTGTGGATGGTGCCATGTGTGATATGAGCTTGTGTACATATATTTTTATAAATTTTAACTTTTCATAGAAGATCATGAATATTTATGGGATATTAAAAATAAAATAGACTTTTGGTCTTAAGCTGTATTTTTCTTAGTTCTTTGATATTTTGAAGCTATGTGGTTTGTTTTTCAAATTGTTGCAAATCTCTCAAATCAAAATCTCCATACAAGTGACCCTAGTAGTTCAAAGGGTGTTGTTAAAGGGCGAACTATATTTGCGTATGCATATGAGCTTTCTTAGGGAGAGGATCTAAGTCTGAGCATAAATTCATTCATGTTTTATATATATATTTTGTGCATTGCCTAAAGGTAATTTTATACAATATTTTAGCACAATTTTTTTTTTCATGAAACAGAATTTCTTCTGGAACTGTGGCATTACGGTGCTCAATAAAATCGAACTTTTGGAGTGTTTTGGATTTCAGATTTTCAGATTAGGGATAATCAAACTATACTATTTTAGGTATTTCCCACTTGGAAAGAAATTCAATTTTCAAATAAAAAGCAACAGAGTATGTAAATTTAGGAAGAACCTTGTCTAGATAACATGACTATGAATTTATTTAAACTGGGGTTAGTTTGGAGAAGAGATAACTGCCATTATGATAGTATAAGGGACAGAATCTACTTCTGTCTGAGGGGAGTTTGGATGTATGTTTCCCTGAATACAGGGCCACAGTATAGAGCTTGGGTTGATATTAGCCTTTGGAAGATAAAGTCATCAGATTGTAACTTTCTCACTTATTGTACTTTGAAAGATGAGAGCCAAGTTTACAATATCATTCACCTACAACAATAAATAGCTAGTGGTATATTTTTTCTACTGTGAAATTTTCCTTTTTTTTTAAAACAAAAATATTTTTAATGTGTTTAATGTATATAAATGTGTGCACATGTTTGTTTGTGTGTGTGTGTATGTGTAGACCAGAGATTGATTTAAGCTTTTCATTTTTTAGATATTTTTATTTTTATTGTATATATTTAAATGTTTCACCTGCATGTGTGTATGTATAATGTATATGTGTGTGTATGTACACACACACACACACACACACACACACACACACACACACACTAATATGTGAGTGCCTGGTGCCCATGGGGGTCAGAAGAGGATGCCAGATCTCCTGGAACTGGAGTTATGAATGGTTGTGAGTAGCCATGTTGGCACTGAGAACCAAGCTATGATCCTCTGGAAGAGCAGCCAGTGCTCTTAGCCTATTAGTTGTCTCTCCACCCCCCTCAGGTGTCATATTAATTGATTTCCATCTTAATTTTGAGACAGAGGAGTTCACCAAGTCAGCCATACTGACTGGCCAACAAGTCCCAGGGATCTTCTTGTCCTGGTCTCTCATATTTGCAGGATGTGTTAGCTATTTTCCCCATTGCTGTGATGAAATAATTGATAAAAGTAATTCAGTGGAGGAATGTTTAATTTTGGCTTATGGTTTGAGAGGATACAGTCTGTTATGGCAAAAAAGTCATGACCAGAGGAGTAGGAAGCTTGCTGGCCAGGCTATGTTTGCAGCAAAGAAGCAGAATGCTATGCATGTTTGTGTTCATCTCCTTTCCTCTCTTTCATGCACCCTGGGATCCCAGCCCATGGGATGGTGCTGCCTACATTCAGGCTTGTATTCTCACCATCAACAACCTGATCTAGAAAATTCCTTTCCCACATGTGCTCAGAGACTAGTCTCCAAGGGGATTCTAGATCCTGTCAAGTTGGCAATCAATTTTAACCATCATATATGGTAAACACTCCACGGAACCACCTCTTCAGCCCTGAAAAAAAATGCTTTACTTTTTAAATTGGCAAGTAGTAAAAATTGTTTTCCCTCTATCCTCTGGATCTTCTCACTTGATTTTACTTCCACTAAGGAATTTACTCTCCTAATGAGGACGATTGGAAATTGAGGTAAGTCTTTCCATGACATGCATACCTGGTGGGGTTTGGGGTTTTACTTCAATAGGCATAGGGCTTGTACTCAGATTTTCTGAAGTACTATTCTTTACAGTCTAAAAATTGCAGCAGCTGATTTCTGTGGCAGTGGGCACCTTCAGTACTCTCTCTCTGATCATCCTTCTAGTTCTTCATTGATGAATGAGGTTGTGAACTCTCTCCCTTTAATCCCTGAGAGCAATGCAGTATGGTCACACGGATTTGGCTCCTTTCTCACTTCCCTGAGAATGCTGAACCCAAGCCATCAGCACATGATGACCTTCCACAGTTCAGGAAAACGTCTCTTGGTTAGGTTGATACCCAACCTGTGCAATTCACTTAATAAAGAAGTAGCAATCTTCCCTCGATGCTGAATGGGTTCAGTTTGACCCCTGTATCTTGAACTTTGGTTCCTTTCATTATTTCGAATGAAGACAGTGTGGTTGACTGCACACAATTGCTGGCCGCCTTACAAATTGAGAGACACATGGCCTCTGAAAATCATGGAAGGACTGCTCAGGATGACAGATAATCTTCTGTTGGCTACTCTTGTCCCAGAGCAATTTGAAAGTGCTGACTTCTGTGCACATCTGGAAATGCTGCTCATCTAAACTTCTACCTCAACTAACTCTGAGGTCTGTGCTGAACCCCAAGGACTTCTAGGGCTTCATCTCTGAGGGCCCCCAATTTCAAAGAAGCTTGGTCAGAGGGAGGGTACTCTATTACTTTCTTTTTAGACTCCCTAAGAGCTCACAGCAGTAAACACTCAAACTTAAGTATAAATAATTCAGCATCGCTTTCTTTGAGTTTCGTAAGCAATATTGGTTTCCTTTTCTTCCTTTGCTGCTGCTCTCTTGTCCTTTACTGGGAGGAATAACCTTCCTTTCACACTGTCATCGACTTGGGCAGTAGCATATTTGGAGCAACAGCAAAGAGAAATTGATGATAACCTCAGTGGCTACAACCTTATATGGCCCTCCAAAGTGCTTATTAGAGTCCCCTTCCATTTTTATGCCATATGTCACAGGGTTTGGTTTTTCCTATTTTAAAAAATTTTAATGCTTTATTACATTGCGTTACTGGGGCCATTTCTCCCCCTAAGAGAAGCATGATTTCAATAAAGGTCTGACATGTTTTTTATGAAGGCTCTTCTCCACAAGGGCTGGGCCTTACTATTAGAGTGCTGCAAATTTCCTCTGTGGTATTTGTAACATGGTTACCAAATATATTCCCTCTCATTCCTTGAATTGCCTTTTATAGTTAACCGATTAATAAAATAGAAATAATTACGAAACTGTGGGCCTAAGCACTAAGAGGAAGAAAAGAACCTGCCTCAATTTCATCAATCTGCAATGAACTCTTTCCTTTTATAGATTGCCTGTCAACTAAAAATTCATTTAGAATGCTGCATGACTCAGAAAGAGTTTGCACTTCTTTAAAAGGAAGACACGTTTTTCTCAGAAAGGACAACTATATTTCTGGGTATTTTCTGTTTTATGGGCACCAGAGCTGCACCCCCTGCCCTTCCCTTCCCTTCCCTTCTCCAAATTGAATTTTTCTCTTCCTTTATTTTTTCTTCTTTCTATGATTTTTTTTTGTGATTATTGATGGCCTGTTATGTGGCAGAAATTCTAATATATTAAATTGGGTTTATACAAAGATGAGAAGACCATACATGGCCATTAAGGTGTCATTCAGAAGACTAATAAAACAGTGATGTGGTTGTAATGAATGTGAAGATAGAAACCATTCTGGGTACCGAGGGAGTGCCAAGGAAGAATGGTGAAGGAGAGGATAAATTTTGTCTTGAGTAGGGGAGTTTTCTCTGAGAAGGGGACATGTGAGCTGGATTTTGATGTGAGAGTAGGGTTTTTTTTTTTTTTGGGTAGAGTTCAGAGGAGGGAGGCATGGCCAAGTGATGATGCATTCAGAAATGTGTTGCTAAGAAAAAAAATACTTAAGTTTAAGGAATGAGCACAATGTGAATACTCCATGCCCCCCCCCCAAAAAAAGAGCAGAGACAAAGATACATTTTATTAGTCAGATTTTCTCAGTATGGTGAAATAACTGACATCCATTAGTTTATATAGAGAAAAGGTTTATATTGGTGGACAGTTTGGGATCTTCTTTTTTTTCCGAGACAGGGTTTCTCTGTGTAGCTTTGCGCCTTTCCTGGAACTCGCTTGGTAGCCCAGGCTGGCCTCGAACTCACAGAGATCCGCCTGCCTCTGCCTCCCGAGTGCTGGGATTAAAGGCGTGCGCTACCACTGCCCGGCTAGTTTGGGATCTTCTGGTCCACTATCAATTGGCACTGTGGTGAGGCAGCCCATTGTGGTTCAAGTTTGTGATTGAGTAAACCACCTGCCTCATGGCCAGAAAGTTGCAGACAAGAAAAGGAAGCAGCCAGACTCTCACCATATCCTTTGAGGATACCCTTCCAGTGAGTTGAAGAGCCTTCTCTTGGCTTCATCTTTTGAGGATTCTACCAATAACACTGTCCTACAGGCCAAGCTTTCAGCACATGAGCCTTAGGGTGACATGTTTTCTGGGCTGAGGGGGACATCAACAGCTATTATCAATCATTGCTGATGTTATAACATTATTGCAGACGCTAATTATGCTACAATTGTATATACTTCAAATAAGAGGAAACAGGCTGAAAGAAGCCAATTCACTTAGAGTCGTGAATTTACTGAATGGCAGAGTCAGGACTTCACATTTTCATGAACCTGTCTCAAAAGCAGTGTAGCAGGAAGCAAGGGCCTAGAAGAAGTGACCTTTAAAAACCAGCTATTGTATTAGGTAACAAACCAACCCCAAAGCCCCATGACAAAGAGCTCTAGAAACTCACTGATTCTCAGGAAACCCAAAGGTAACAGATTGTTGATTCTGCAGCCTTGTGCTGACTCTAGTCATGTTCCTCTTACTCTTTTGGTGCATACAAGGCAAGGAAGGCAGTAAACTATGCCGAGGCCATTTGAATGTTGTGTTAGGGAAGCCTTTAACCTCAAGTAGGTTATGTTGAAGTGAAAAATCGCATCCAGACATCAGTTCCTTAAGACAAAACCCATCGGCTTGGATTCGCGT
This sequence comes from Peromyscus aztecus, assembly GCA_902168405.1. NCBI lineage: Eukaryota > Metazoa > Chordata > Mammalia > Rodentia > Cricetidae > Peromyscus > Peromyscus aztecus. The sequence continues at coordinate 39,617 of CABHPQ010002061.1, forward strand.
ATGTCCAGTGGGCTGCAGCTGTACCTTGTTGCTCGTGCAGGCAGAGCTCAGATGGTGAGCTCTCACACCATTCTCTTACGTCACTGGCTTCTCAGCACAGGGACTAGTGCTGTAGAGTTGAGCACAGCTATACGATCGCCTTGGCCTTGTGGGGCTGTACATTACTACCGCTGTCATTTGATCATGCAGGACAAGTCATGTGGCCAACTTGATTTCAAAGGCCTGAGAGATGGCATGTGTGAGTAATGTCTTCTCAGGGGCATGGAAATGCGGATCCTTCAGGTTATCATCTCCAACTCCAAATTCTAGATGGCTTCAGTGGCCACTTCTGCTGCTGCTTGTTCTTCTTGTATTATTATAGTTGGAACCAACCAGATGTATCCTTTAAAATGAAATCCTTAGTTCTTAAGCTGTACTTTTTACATTTCAAGACCTCAATAGCCAAGTGTGACCAGTGTCTACTATTATGGAGACCACAGAGATGAAACATTTTCATCATTGTAGAAAACTGTATTGGACAATAATGTCTACAGCAGGGGCAAGCAAACTTTTCTATGAAGGTCAAAGAGCCAAATGTTAGAGTTTGCAGGATATATGGACTCTGTTGTAAGTACCCAACTGTGCTGTTGCAGGGTGAAGACAATCCCAATGAAATGAAAGCAAATAAGCATGGTTGTTTCCCAATAAAACTTTATTAAAAAAAGCTAAATAGACAAAAGACAGATCTGGCTCACAGCCACTCCTTTTGCAGTCCCTGGTCTATACCAATGGTCTCCACAAAGAGTGGGGGCCATTTTTCAAAGACCACCCCATCAGTACAGAAAGAAAACATTAGATTTTTAGCTTATATTAAGAATAAACTCCAAACATTTTGTACTTGCACCAATCATCTTGCATGGTCACCTGTGATATACGTTAAGCAGGAGTTTCAACATCCATAGATGTGTACTGTGCTGTTTATTGGCATCACTCACTTTCTAACACACTGTGACATAATATAATCCATACAGCTTAGTTATATGACAATGTGAATTATATCACCTAATTTGGGATATACTAACCTCACCCACATGAAGAGATGATTTAAACTATTCATGCAAGGACTCCATCCAGTGTTGCTATCATTTTGTGCTTCACTCCTCACTTTGCATGTGTCATAGGGTTAAGACAACAGTAGCCACATTCCTGCTTTGTCCTTTGGCTCCCTGTTCAGTTCTGTCAATCTGGAATGTAGGAGGAGGAACTATGAGCATGTTCCTTCATCTGTCTTCTGTTTATGCCTTTGCCACCCCAACTGGTTCCAGTAGCAGTTGGTCTCATTCCCAGCTTCTTCCCACACCATGAAACCCAGTGCAGCAGTACCAGGCAGCACCCGTTCCTTGAGTGTGAGCCCTGTTCCATGGGCTCTGACACCCAGGATAGCCCTAGTTCATGCCTGCTTCCCTCCCCTTTCCTCTTTTGGATTCCAACTTTGTGGAAATCATTCTTTCTGTGACCAGTGCTACCTTTCCCCCCTTTAATTCTCCCAGTACTTTTGGAATCAATTTCCTTTAAAAATTCTGTTTGTTGCTCAGACACTTATTCACAGGTACACAGTAGATTAAAGTATGCATCTGATAGTGAAGTATCAGTTAACAATAACACAGTAGCATTGACAATATATAGAGTAAAAGACAAGACAATTTAATCAGAAAAGTAAAAAGTCAAAGAAAGGACTATTGAGAAATAAACTGACTTCTTTCCTTCCCTCCCTCCCGCCCTCTGTCCCTCAGTCCCTCCGTCCCTCCGTCCCTCCCTCCCTCCGTCCCTCCCTTCCTTCCTTCCTTCCTTCCTTCCTTCCTTCCTTGGGATTGAACCCAGGGCTTTGTAGGCAAGAGCTTTACCACTGAACTAAATTTCCCAGCTCAAAAAACAAATTTTTTATTCCCTACAGTTCTGGATGAATCTTACCTCTGGTTTATAATGTGTCTTGAGATTTCAGTTAATGATAATAAGAAGTCAGAGCAACAGTACAAAAGCAAAGCATTCTTCTTACAAGAAAGAGCCTATGGAATTCTTAGAGAGATTTGGACCATGAAGTATCAGGTATTTTCTCAAATGAACTAAAATTCATTCATGTTAAATGTTTAAAAAATAACTTTCTGAGTGTAGGCACCATGTTTCAGTTAGGTTTAGTGCTACATTAAGAACTTAAGGCAGTTTGTAGCCTATAGAGACAATCAATGTGTTCACTAAATGAATTAACAGTTGATCTCTCTATCATCATCATCATTATCATTATCATCTATAACAAATCCTCAGACAGAGTAGGCAATTTTTGTATACCTCAGTAACTAAAAGAGTAAAATTGAAAAGGTAAAAAAGTCAGTAATGATATAAATTTGTGCAACCCATATAACAAACATGACTGAATTATTTATAGAATTGTTAACTTAAAAATGCCAGGACACACATCGTATTTGTGTGGAGATGGATCGATACAGGGCTGTAAATCAGTTCTTAACAACTATCAAAGGACTTAAAACACTTATAATTAACCTAGAAATTAATGACAAAATTACTAGAAGATTCTCAAGTGTTAAGTGGTTTTGAATTATCCGTGGGTCAAAGAGGAAAATATTTTCATAAATGATAATGGAAATGTCAGTTCATGGCTTGTGGAATGCTGGCAAACCCACATGCAAAGAGAACACGTAGACTTAAAAGCTTCTAGTAGGATGGAAGAATAGGAAAAGACAAATTAAGAATATTCTACTAAGAAATCAGCTAAAGCATGGCAAACTAAACTAAAAGTTATTGAGAGAAGAAAACCATAAAGAGAAACTCAGAAATAAAGGTAAGAGGAAATTAGTGAACAGAGGGATCATAAGGCTACTTTTCCCGAGGAGACTGAGGAAATTCATAATCCTCTGTCAAGTTTTACAACTCTCAAAAATAAACAAACAACAACTACAAATCCAAAACAGGACAATCCAGAATAAAAAAAAATGGTGCATCATCCTGCAAGTTAATTCAGTAAATTTGAAATTTTCATTGTAATGGGAAAGTGTATTGAGAACACAGTGAAACAGATACCAGAGGAAGGAGAAAATTATGTGCAATCTTTCGTTTACAAAAATGTTGATAGAATTTGAAAGAGTCAAGTAAATGGAGAACTGTTTTGTGTTCAAGGGTAAGGAGACTCAGGAAGCTCCTGTCTCTCCAAATTGGGCCAGGCACTCAGGACTAGAGCTGTGTACACCCAACATGCTTTTGTGTTCATGATGCTAATATGAAGAATAACAATCTGACTCTAAGGTTTTATGGAGATGCCCAAATTCTAGGAGAGCAAAGATATTGTTAAGTAGATTTGGATGATTTTAGCTTGTATGAGCCATCTTATAAAGACAATAGTGAATGTAGTGTGTTATTGGTGCACAGACACATGAATACACTAATGTACAGAATCAGACCCATGAGTAAGTATAGGATTTCTTGGCAAAACTTTCACTTAAAGTCTGCAGGGAAACAACAATGTTATTTTTAGTAATTGGTGCCGTGTTGATTTTATATTCACACAAATAATAGAAATCTTAACTTACCTCATTATCAATACAAAAATCACCCATGTCAATAGCAGATGACTAGGAAAACAATGGAAATTTCTAGATGATAATTTAGGATAATAACTTTTGACCTCAGACTGTTGATGACTCACTGGGAAAGGTTGCTGAACCTGACCTTATCAATTATGAGAGTTTCTTTATATGCAATACACCTTACCTATTGACTAGGAAACAGGTGTTTGGGGAAAGTATTTGGACCACAGGTAAAAGAGGGACTTGCAAAATAAATTCCTACAAATCAATATGGAAAAGTGAAGTCTCTGTAGCAGTTTTCCCCGAAAGGTGACATTTAAAGAGCAACAAAGACTCCAAGAGATTCTAAATCTCATCAATACTTAGGAAAAGGCAAGTCTCCACTTTTATACTAGGCCAAAGGCTTTTGTTATATCATTAAACAGAATCAAAGCCAATGTATGTGCCAACCAAGTTTCAGGGAATATGGTCTTAAAAGAAAAGGTAATTTCTAAACCACAGTACAGCCAGGAACTCAATAGTGATGTTATATGTCTACTATGGACCCCATGTGTAATGATGGTCCTACCTAATAGCACAACCTAGTGACAATACCACAGCTGCCTCAGTGTGTGATGGACTCCCTATGAAACCTGAATGATGAGGAAGGAATCTTTCTCAGACTAAGTCTCCATTGTTGAGCCAAACATAACTCAATTTAAAGCTGAATCTTAGACCATGAGGAAGGCTAAATTTGGATGTTAATGGTAAGAAAAGTTGCTGAGGATGTGGAATGACCAGAGTATTTCTTTTTAAAACTTTTGTCAGTATAAAATATAATATTTCGCTTTCATATATGTATGTCATTATAGTTTGTTCTTGTTTATTCTCCTAGCCTTATTTCTACTCCACAATCCTTCTTGAAAATAGTCCATCCTTCTGCTTTCCTGAGGACAGTAGGGTGGCAAGTTGTCAGACACTCTGGGAATGTTGGCAGTATCTACTGTACATACCCACTTTCTGAACCCATCATTTCCCTTCTAGACATATATGCAACAAGAATGTATACACATGATTATAAATTTATACCATATATATATATGTGTGTGTGTGTGTGTGTGTGTGTGTGTGTGTGTGTGTTTATTTATTTCATAGCAACATTTATTTTTGGTAGTGAAAAACTGAGAGACCCAAGCTATTCCCCAAAGGTGGGATAAATATATTTGATATATCTCATTTATTGCAACTGGATTCAATAAGGTAAACAAAGGCAATACTGTTCTGTGTGGAGGTGAGCGGACAGCTTGTAGAAGTTGGTTCTTTCTTTCTACCTTGTGGGTCCTGGGGATCAAACTCAGGTTGCCAGGCTTGGAAGCAAGTACGTTTACCCACTGAGCCATCAGACTGGCCCTCTGAAACCCTATTTTTGACTTGAATGGTAGCTCAATAGATTCATCCAATTTCTTAAAATTAGTCAACTATACATTTCTGATTTGAATACTCTAAGGAAATATATGTGTAAGTATTAATTTCACGAGGAGAGACAATTAGGCATAATTGGCAGCTGAGTGAGTGCATGAATTCTTCTGCATCCATGCTTTCCTCACTGGGCACCCCTTCCTCACTTTATTCTGGCTCTTAGACATGGATCTGGGCTCTTGAGAAAATGCTCTTCATTAATGACTGTAGTAATGAGTATCCTTTGTTTTCTGATGAGGCCTGGGAGACAGCAGACCAGGAGCAGCAACACAAGGTAGATTGCTTCATTTAGGGCTGGTGTTTGAGAAGCCCATGCCTTTGGTAGGTGCTATAGTTTGAGTTGTCTTTTCTAAGACCCATGGCACTGGGTGGTGTTGGTGCATGCCTTTAATCCCAGCACTCAGGAGGCAGAGGCAGGAGTTGAGGACAGCCTGGTCTACAAAGCAAGTTCCAGGACAGCCAGGGCTGTTACACAGAGAAAACCTGTGTTGAAAAAACAAAAAACAAAACAACAACAAAAAGAAATGGTTACCCAGTAAATTGCCCCTGCTCAAGTAAATAATCCCCACTCATCCTCATTCAAACAGTCATAATTAAATGTAATGAAACTCTCTTCTCTCTCTCTCTCTCTCTCTCTCTCTCTCTCTCTCTCTGTTTTTCTCTCTTTCTCTCTCTCTCATACACACACACTCAACTCACACACACTCACATACTCTCACTGTCATACACACATACACACACATATGTATACACATACACAGTCTCTCACATTTCACATACTCACTCTCATTCTCTCTCTCACACACATACACACATATGCACACACACACACTCACACTCTCACACTCATTCTCTCTCTCACACACATATGCACACACACACTCACACTCTCACACTCATTCTCTCTCTCACACACACTCTCACACATACACATACAAACACACACTATGAAGGTAGGAGGGAGACTTGTGGGGAAGGAGGGATCTAGTGGGAGGGAAGGGGATAGGAAAGGATAAGGGGGGGTGATATGATCAAAGTACATTATGCGTGGATGGAATCATGAAAGTATAAATTTAAAAAGTAGTGAATAATACCTTTAAGAGGTGGTTATGCCATGAGTGCCCCACCCACATGGATGGGATTGTTGCTATAGTAAAATATGGAGTTTTGCTCTCTCTCTCTCTCTCTCTCTCTCTCTCTCTCTCTCTCTCTCTCTCTTTCTCTCTCTCCCTTTCTTTTTCTCCCTTGCCCTCTCTCCCTCTACTCTTCTCTCTTCCTCTCCTTCTTTCTTCTTCCCTGCGTTCTGTATCCTCTCTCCTTTTGCTAGATGGTGACACAAGAAGCCTTTCACCTAACACAGGCACTGAGATATTGGACTCCCCCATTTTGTGAATTGTAAGGCAATACATTTCGGCTCACTATACATTTCACATTCTCAGGTGTTCTGCTGTAGCAGCACAGATCAAGCTTCTGGGCTGACCTAAAGATACACTAGTGATCTTCCAGGTGGTGAGAAGTGCAGAATCATTATACTTTCCAGCAGCTCTCTAATTCTCATTCAAAGCTGTTTGTCAGTTAAACAGCGGGTGCTATTTAACAAGGGGAAATAAGCTTGCTGGAAAACTTGCTGCACAAATGGAAGAAAGACATAAGAGCCTTGACAAGCTTAGCCTTATTAAAAAAGAGTATGAAGGGCTAGATATTGCTAACTAGTGCCAGCCTTTAAAGAGCCGTAAAAAATTTGGGGTCTACAGTGACCTTCTGAAAATTTGGGTGTAATCAATTGTACGTGAGCATGAACAAATTTCCTTTGAAAAATGACAGCAAAAGCAAAAATCTAAATACCCAGAAGAGGATGAGTTGATGATGAAAGATGCCATGAATTTGAAAAGGACACAAAAGCTGTTGTTCTATCAGTGGCTTTCCAAAAGGAGCCCTTTGCAGCCAGTATTTGGCTGGTGGTCTCTCATGGGTGACCGATTCTGTCTTCTGCTGGAAGCCTTTCATCACTACCATTTAGACTTTCACCTTTGTTTCCAAGATATGGTCACTGACTGCCCACTCCGGTGTAGGTCTAGAGTGCCAGTGGGTCCAAGGAAATTGTTCACAGAAAGAGCTTTGCTTTGAATCCCCTCACCAACTGGCTGATTGCCTAGTTGCAGCAAGGACAGATGACTAGTCAGAGAAGTTCTCCTTAGATTTATTCTCTATTAACCAGATTTCTCCTTCCTCCATTATCTAAATTTAGAAATGAATTGCCAACAGGCTTGATAGAATCTTCAAATGAACCAATTATTGAATACCAGAACTCCCAGCAAGAAACTCAAGGCGATTTTTGCCTCATTACAGAGAGAATGTTGAATGACTTTCTTTCATTATTGGTTGAAGACACTCCTGTTACTGTAGTGATTTCGACTGGTGTTACTCTGGGAACAGCTTCCTTGGACCCAGTTGGCCCTCCAGATCCAGTTTAAGTCCAAACTCCCAGACGTCCTTAGAGTGCATATGTTTGTAAATATGATTTGCATATGGGTCTGGTAAGCTCTTTTTCATGTTGGCTATTTTCCAAACATTTTATTTGAAGGTAGCTCTTCATAGCATACATCAGTTGAAGTGTAATGTGAGCAACCAAAGGTATTCGGAACTTTGAAGGGGATTCCTGTAGTCAGCAGCTGCATTTAACAGAGTTCTATATGATCATGAAAAGAATTTATTTAAAAATTATGTGTGCATATCTTGGAGTTACATGTGTAGTTTTTTCTTAAATGCTAGGTGCAAAAGATATAGAGGCTTAGAGAGCATGGCTTAAGTATTTCTTGAAGGCTTTCTTAGAGATCAAAGGTTTTTAATGGTAACATGGATGGCGATTTGGGGCCAGCTCATGCTAGGTAGCAAAGGCTGGCTGGTAAATGCTCATGAATATAAGGAATGGTTTGTTACACACAGCCATAGCCAAACATTAAATTATATGAACAAAAGTAGACACTGTTTTGTGGTACCAGGATTGAACCTAAGCCATGTACTATATATACTAGGCAAATGCTCTATTACTGAGATATGTCTCTAGTCCTTTTTGAATATTTGAATTTTAAGTAGGGACTCACCAAGTTGCTTATGCTGGCCTCATATCTGTAGGTCAGAAAGGGCTTGAACTTTGATCCTCCTGCCTTAGCCTCCCAAGTAAATGAGGCCATAGCTGTGTGCTACAAGCTAAGATGAAATTAATTCTAGTAAAAACAAAGCCAATTCATTTACGTAAACTATCCATAATTATTTTACCACATTTTGTAATTGTTTATGCCCTTGAGATCCATTTATTGTATCTATGTGGTAAGAAACACAAAGCCACAGCATCTATGTATCTCTTCTCAATTTTACATGAGGAATGCCATGCCGAAGTCAGCATTGGAACATGAGAGTGCTCACATCGATAAATCACAGTATTATAGACTGGGGGCTGAGTTTTAGTTTTTGCTGACTTTCTAGACTGAAGAAAGTAATGGAGAAAATGTTAATAATGCAGATCAAATTTTAAAATGTGTTGCATATGTAGGTATTACATTGGACAAAACACAAAATTGGGGGCTTGGGGGATGGCTCAGTGGTTAAGAGTGTGCACTACTCCTGCAGAGGACCTATTTGGGTCTCAGCATCCATGTTGGGTGGCTTAAAACTACCTGTAATTTCATCTCCAGGGAAATCGAACACTTTTCATTTCCAATAGCACCAGCACTCATGTGCACATACCCGTGCACAGACACACATACACATCATTAAAAGTAAAATAGGTCTAAAATCCCACAGAAATTAGGGACACTTATTTCATTCAACAAAAATATTCAAAACTGTTATGACATCCTGTCATTTCATTTTCATCTTTATTGTTATAATAAAGATATCAGCCAACATTCATGCTAGCTCATTAATTGCAAATATAGGCTGGCTACAGTTATGAGTTAGGCCAAAACCAAGTATTCTGTAAGAATTAATTAGTCATGTAGGTATTTATTATAAAAGAGTTTTATTTCTTATATTACTTGTTAATTGAGACAAACATGACTGTGTATGACAGATACATTGGACAGAAGGCTGATCCATGTCCCAGCTGGGCCGAAGTGGAATGGTATAAGACTTCATGATGATAGATTGGCACTCCGATTTGTCTCTCAAATCCCTACTTCCTATTTTTGGAATGTGACTAAGACATTGGGGGAATGAAACTTTTAGACAAGAAAGGACTGCCACATAGACCTTGTCTACAAAGAGTTCAGCTTGGCAGCACCATCTTACTCTTCAGGGCTAAAGGAAATATCCCCAGGAAGAACCCAGCTGGTGCACTGATTTCCTTATTTGAAACACTGAAATACTCACTTTGTATAATTATAAGATGAACTAGAACCACTGGGTTAGAGCTAAGATCTCCCTGTGGTGGATGTTGATTGGGAAGTAATCTTTCTAGCCTGTTCTTTGTGGTTTTACTAATTTCACACAGTCAGGTTTGATCCAGTAACCCTGCCAATTGCTGCATATTGAGAATTTGCTTCCTTGATCCATTCTAGAATTTATATTTTAAGCTTTATTTCCAGCTTGATAGAAAACCATCCCATAAGAGATCAGAGTGTTAAAACCTAAAAGCTACAATGACTTTTTTCTTATATTAATTTAAAGTATAACAATATGGTCACTATGTGGAGATTTTGTATCCAGTGGTTTTATTCTGTTTTTTTTATGAAATTATATTAGCCTTTGTATTAATAATTTAAATGGTCTGTATATTTGAAGACTCTTAGTAACCACTCACATCAAAGTACTAACCATTCACTAGGTATTATAATTTAAATATTGAGTCTCTAAAGACTAATGAAAATGAGTAGGCTCAATATTAATTAGCAGGGATCTTGAGGGGCAATTACAGTTGGAAATTCAAAAATTTTGAATAGGAATTCTGAATGAAATTTATAGCATCTTTATCAAGCTATTAATTTTTTTTGTTGAAATTGGAATTTGTGAACAATCTTGATGGCTCTTATGATAAGTGAACTCATAATTCCTCAAGTTTATGAAATAGTTTAGGTGGAGAGGACTTGGTGAAAGACCTAATGATAATTGTACTGTCTGGAAAGATGAGTGATGAGAAGCACAGAATGTGCCGGCCCTGCTCATCCCTTTTGCTTTATTACAAAATAGAATCTGAAGTTTAGTAGACGGGGCCCATACAGAAGACTGCTCACGATTCCTTTACATGCTTTGCTAGGAAAGCAGTGCGAGCAGGCTCATTCATTAAATGTGCACTTCACCACCACCCTATAGCTTGAGCTGATGGAGACTGGTACCTCAGAATAGTATGCAGAAGCAAGGCAAGCTGAATCTGCCTCTTCAACAAAGAAGGAACTGCTAGGACAAGCACAAGACAGTATGAAGAAGCAAAGAAAAAGGGCAATATTCTGAGCTGCGTGTGGAGATCGGGTGCCTGGGTATGTCGTTCAGTGCGCAGAATTCTTTCCTATCATGCACAAAGCCTGGGGTTTGATCCTCAGAACCACACATAGCAGGTATGGTGGCACACGTTTGAAATCTACTGTTGGGGAGGTGGAGTTAGGAGGATCAGAAATTCAAGGGCATCCTTGGTTATATATAGGTGGTGTGAGGTATTTTAAGGGCTATGTGACAACCTGTCTCTAAATAAACACATGAAAATTAAATACTTGGGAGAGACAGAGATGAGGACGGCTCCCAGAATCCAAGATGCAAGGACCCATACCTTTTCAAGGTTTCCTACTCACAGGACAATCTTATAGAATTCTACACAGTGTGGATCCTAGCTTGACTCAAGTTGACTTTATGTTCAGAGGGTTAGCCTCAAAAATGAAGGAGTTGCCCCTAGCTACCGTGGATCATGCTCTGCCAAGGAAAATGAGAAGGCAATGCTCATAAAGAGACAAAATGTTACAGCAGCATTCAAGGACCATTAAAGGACAGCTTTTTCCTTCTGGTCAAGAGAATGGAGTCTCTGGCCTGGTTGGAGATCTAATATTCCAGTTGGGCTGGTCAATCACCTAGTTAAAAAACTCTGGAAGATGAGTTCACCTAAGGGCATATGAAAGACATGGGAGGAATAGTTATCCCTTTAATGAGGTAATATACTTTTCCTTCCTAGAATTCTCGACCCCTCTACAGAGGCTTACAGAGACATAGCCATGCAGCTCTCCTGCTTTTCTGGATTAGTTAGAGAAAAGGCAACTTTCCCTTTTTCTCTATTTCTTTTCTAAGCATGCTTTCCTGGACACTTTGGACTTCCTCACTGTTTATCTAAAGTCCCCCTCCCCACAACTTTTTCCATGTGGCTGCCTCTTTGCTGAACCTCCATGCCTAACTCAGAATGGCATGACTTTCTCTCTGTCTCTTCTCCATCTTCCTCTTCCAGGCAGCTGCCAAGATTCACAGCTTGCCTGCTTTGGAGATTTTCTTTTACACCAATAAAATAGTCCTTGAGCTTTCTTCTGAGTTGTTTCTTAATTCCTCAGAGGGGAACCCAGTTTCCCTGACAGCATATGGTGATGTCCCCAAATTTCCAGTAACAAAAGACTGCCTGAAACTTCCTGAACGATACTATCTTTGCAATTCCTGACCCCTCAGTTTTGAACTGGGAAGCCTTCCCATTCACTTCTGTGATTCTCATATTCCCTTCTCTTCTCTATAGTGTTGTTTTAAAAATAATAGCAGTGCTGGTTACCATGTGGAAAGGTCATGAGGCATGAACCATGACAAAACCCAGTATCAGAGCTTTATTGGGGGCGGGGGGGGGGGACAACAAAAGAACCAGGCCTGGGGAAGAAGCACATGCAGAGAGCAGGGCAAGGGAGGGGGGAAGGGGAAACAGAGAAGGGAGAAGAGGAGTCTGTGTCTGGCTTTTTAAGGATTCCTATGCACATGTGCAGGTGGGCTTATGGAGCTATGCCATGCACATGCTGATTGTGTGACTGCACTGTGTGCATTTGTGTGATCACACAGTACACTAATGATGTAAGATGTAGGTCCCCTTGCTTAGCTACTGAACTGTGCATGTACGGTCATATAGCTGGAGGAGCAGCAGAGTCCTAACATATAGTTCTTAATGGGATCCTTATTTGTTTGTAAACTTACCACGTGGTTAGTGTTGTCAATATGTTGACTAGCCCATAAACGTCAATATAGGACAGAAAGAATAAAGAAACACAGCAGTTAAATGAAAGGATGCACTGGCTGGCAGGCCTTTGAAGCTCATTGGTTTATGTTACATCACTGAAAAAATTGAAATTGGGGGTTGAAGATATAGCTCAGTGGTTAAAACCCTCCCCGCTCTCCCAGAAGGTCTGCGTTTTGTTCCCTGCACCCACACCAGGCAGCTAGCACCATACTGTAACTCCAGTGCCAGGGAATCCAACTCCTTCTACTGGCATGTGTGGGCACTTGTGCTCACATAGCACACAGTCACATACATACACACAGAAATGAAAATTAATCTAAACATAAAATAAAAAATGAAATTACAAGTTTTACAAGATCGTCAGTGCCAGGTAAAAATCTACATGAATATAATATTGTGTAAATGCTAAACTTGTTGATGAAAGAAGTTGTTTTTTCAATTTTTCTATCTTACTGCATACAAAGAAATCTGAATATAAACTCAGGTAAGGCTTTTCAGGGACATTCCTTCTTTAAGTCACCAGTAGTATGTTAAGCATGCCCTTAGGCTGGCTTCCTTTCTTTTCTTTCTTTGTCTGTATGCATTATTGCAGTTTTTAATACTACTAATGACTTTGAAATGGGACATTGACTCAGAATTAGTGACAATCAAGCGTTAATGGTCCTTGCCTCTGTGGCCCATCAGCAGCTCATCTCCTCTGACATTGGCTCTGAGGAAATAAGCTAGATCAGGCTTTCTCAAGATGTGGCCATTTAGAAAGGAATCCCGACTGTCACAGGGAACCTCTCATTCATCTTTTTACTGCTTTCTCTATTTCTGTCTTGGCTTGTGTTTCTGACCAAAGAGAGTGATCTATGTCAGATTTTATGGGAAGGTAAATGAGAGAAAGAAAAAAGTGAAAGAAATAGAAGATAATGTTCAACCTGAAACCATTCAACATAAGAAAAAAATTCAAAGAACATAGTTTCCAGAAATTACTTAAATTATTTAATAAAACTTATTTCCATTTTAAAAAATGAGGAAACAGAATGAAGGAAGCAAAGTCTGTAAAAGAAAAAGGATACTCAAGTGACACTTGGGTTCTTGTCTGCTGGGCAGAGTTTGCTGGACCTAGCTCACCTCAGTGTGGAAGAGCCATCATCAAATGTTGAGAATGTTGTGAACTGGCTGCAGACACCAGTTACCACCATCACCAAAATAATTCTTAAACTTTGTAGTTAAGGCAATTATATTAAAAAGCAAACATAATATACATCTAGAGCTTATTTTCTAAGTATTTACTTTGTAGGTTATTTGGTCTTCAGATTATTTATATGCAAAAAAAAAAAAAAAACCACTAGAGCAGTGGTTCTCAACCTTCCTAATGCTGTGACCCTTTAATACAGTTCCTCATGTTTGTGGTGACCCCCAAACCCTAAAATTATTTTGTTACTACTTCGTGACTATAATTTTGCTACTGTTATGAATTGTAATATAAATATCTGTGTTTTCCAATGGTCTTAGGCAACTCCCCTGAAAGGTCGTTTGAACCCCAAAGGGGTCACGGCCAACAGGTTAAGAACCACTAGACTAGACAATGGTGGACATCACTTCTTGTTTTCACACTGATTTAAGTGGTAGCAATTGACCACCTGGAAACTGGCAAATGTTAAAATCAGTTTTCCTTTCCTTTCCTTTCCTTTCCTTTCCTTTCCTTTCCTTTCCTTTCCTTTCCTTTCCTTTCCTTTCCTTTCCTTT
>CABHPQ010002061.1:53675-90516 GCA_902168405.1 Peromyscus aztecus
CCTCCCTCCCTCCCTCTCTCCCCCCTCCTTCCATCCTTCCTGTCATTTGTTAACTTACTCTCCAGCTCTGTTTGGTGTTTGGCTAATGGGAGACCCAGAAGGAGTTTAGAAGGTGGGCAAAGGAGTCACCGTGTTTCATTCACCTTTGGAGTCCCTTTGATGGATGGTGCCAGTTTCTTGCTAATCACTGAGTAACATCACTGCTTTGCCATATACTATTGAATTGCTTACTTCCTGTAACTAATTCTCTTCATTAAAAAAAAAAGCCTTCAATGCTAGAATGGAGGCCAGTGAGATCTCTCAGTCAGTAAAGGTAAAGGTGCCTACCACCAAGGGTGACAAATTGAGTTCTATCTTCAGGATCCACATGGTAGAAATAGAGAACTAACTCCCAGAATTTGCCCTTTATCTAAACACACATATATACACCCCTCATGACACATTCATGCTCCATCCATACACAAATGTAATGAACAGTTAAAAGAAGCATTTGGATGGTTTCCTTTTTATTGTTTGGATCTGGTCTGACACACATAGAAAAATTATTTGAACTTAAGTCTTTTTCTTGTAGTATTCTCCATATCAGACCTTACACATTTACAATGATAAAGCTATATATTATAGAGACAGAAGTCCCTTTCTTTATTCCAGAATCACAGAGCCCAATTACAGAGCCCCAAAGGCGAAGTGCTTGTGGAAGTGTCTGTAGTATGTTGTTGAAAGGCAACCCATGTGATACCAGGATCTGTGAGAAGCATGTTAATATTCTGAACGAGATGAGAGGGAAAATTCACCAGACTTACTGAAGCCATCCAGCACATCTTTCAGATCTGAGTTTTGATTTGATAACTCATGTGCTGCCTTTGATTAGATTTTCATTAGTTTTTTTTTCTTATGGCGCCATGGTGACTAGATGATATCTAGAATTGGAAATTTGGTAGGAAAAATGTATAGTTTTAAAATAGTGGATTGATTTTCTGAAAGTCAAATTGACATTCTTAAAAAAGAACTGGTACCAAGTACACGGCTGCTGTGCCCAAGCTCTGCTGATGAAGCTCTCTTAGCTTATCATTTTAGGTATTGATCAAAACCCACATGACTGTGGGACACAGAAGGAGGCCAGTGCTGGGAAACAGGTCTGTCTTCTTTTCCTTAAGGGTTTGTATAATACAGAGAAAATGGATTTCATTTATAGGGAATCAGTAAGTATTTCATATTTCCTCTTGCGGGGAAGCACAGATTTCCAAAATGTGCTGAGATGACTTAGAATATAAACATTGCTCATATAGTTTTGTATCTTATATATTTCCTTTTGTAATCTGCTATTAAAAATATTATGAAAGAATACTGATTAAATTTGCCTTCGTGGATACATTTGCATTAACATACGATGATTAATTATAAATCGGTATGTGCATTCACAAAATGTTTTAAGATGGTATACTGATGTCTGAATTGATACCCTCGCACAGCCCCTTATTAACGTTACCAAAAGCCAGATGTGAGCTGGCAGGAACACATTTGGCCATGGCATACCAGCAAGCCAAGCAAGCAGTCTATGCGTGCCATACTAAACTTTGCCCACAAGATGTCGCTCAATCCGTTATGAGTTAGGTCTTTTGTTACCAGCAGAATGACATTTCCATTTATTTTACATGCTCTCCAATTATATATTAAAACTCATGGTGGGTGGGTTGGAGGAGAGGAGACCCCGACTCTTTTCAGCCCACGTGAGGAAAATTGATGAATAATTTCTTTAGGTTTTCACAAACCCAGGCTGAGAATTCAGATACCATAAAATTATTGCATTCCCAGTTTCTGGGTTGCTGTGTCTACATGTCCACACCGGCCTTGCCAGTAGCACAGTCTTTTACATATAGTCATCAGTACCATCTGCTCTGAACCAAGTAATTTCCTGCCGACCCCCACTAGCAACACACACCACAACCTGTTTCTGTAATATACAAAATGTCAAAAGATTGCTGTACAATGCAAACAAGCCATCAGATATCTGTGTTTCAGCGGCAATTAAATAGTCACAACATGGCAGTCCAGAGAGAAAGCCTCCAGAAGTAACTGTGTGCAAAGGCAACCACCAGATCAGGGTAATGTTATTTATTGCTCTAGTCCCTGTCTGTGGTTAGAAAAAGAAATCCATGAAAGAAAGATTGGAAATGCTGCAGTCTCTTGCTTTCCTATCAAATTTGCCCTAAATTTAAATTTAGACCTTGTAGTTTTTGACATGAGATGGAAGTAAGGCTTCTTTTCACTTCTCTTGTGACTAAAGTCTAATCTAACCTATGGCTGATTGTAAGGCAGGGTGGCCTGTTATTAAAAATATTTTCTGGGAAGTGGCAGGGCCAAAATCAAACAGGAAGCAGGTGTGCTAAACCCCCCAGGAACATCTTATAGGAAGGTAACTTTGCCCTTTTCTCAAATTAATTTGGCAACAACAGAGCTGATTTGGCCCTTAGGCAGGATGTTTCTGGGATGTCAAGAAATAGTCTGTGGCATATTAAGTCCTTAGCAGTCCCTTTCATTTTAGTGCAAGTTGCTTCTGTGATCTTTGGTCTCAGTGGCCTGAGCAGAGGCTTTCAGAAGCTGGAGCCTGATGATCAGTGGAGCCAAACAGGAGAATCTGAATGGTGGTGAGCAGAGAGAAAATCAGCAGGGGAGGAGGGGAGGAGGAGCTACCTACAATTGGCAGCGTAGAGCTTGTTCTAGAAGCCCCACATAATGGACTGTTTTGCCCGTGAATGCTCCTTCAGGCTGTGTCATTTAGCTAAGGCAATTAAAAAATGAGTGGAAGGACTTACTCTGCGTTTTTTTTTTCATATCCTGTCTCCATACATCATGGGCAAATGGATCACCTTTCTTTCTGAATTCTCATTCCCTTGTTCATTCTTGCAAGTTTATCTGTTTGACTGCTATTCATTTTTATACTTAATAGAAGCCAGGTAGTATGGGTTTGAGGATGAAAAACATTTCAAAAACTTGTCAGATAACTATGGAACTATTATGCAGAAAAGTTCATCTTTTTCTCCAAAATATCTTAGCCCCAAAAGTGGAAACGTTAAACTTTTCTATATTTAGTCTAAATAATATTAAAAAGCATTAATATTTTTGACCAATTCTCACACTTTCAGGAATTATCCAAGGATTTGGCCCAAATAGCATCTAGTTCAGTCCGTCCAAGGTGAACTCCGATGCCTTTCTAACAAGCTCTTGGGGGTGCTAACCCCCAGGGACCACACTTTGAGGGGCAGGGCTTTTAGCCAGTCATTCTTCAGCATGGTTTCAACGTGGAAAGAGAAATTTCTGACAGTGACACAGATCTCTTGTAGTTTTCAGAGAGGGAGAAGGAGGGGTGTTCAGACAAGCCACTGTGAGAGTAGGGCAGGAACTCTGTTGATGAGGCATTGTTCCCTGTAACCTGACTGGGAGTCTCCAGGAGCACACACGATGTCCTGTGCACTAGGATGCAGGTTTCTTTCTAAGAGAGGAATCAATCATCGCCAGCATCACTGTTTTGAAACATCACAACTGAAATGGCTTTTATGTTGCTAAAAGAAGAGGAGGAGGAAGAAGAAAAAAGGCCCAGCTTTTGAAGGGGAAAAATAGTTTTCCGATAACCCCCATTAACTACAGGGGTCATTGTGGCAAAATGAATGGGATTAGAAATCTGCTAAAAGCTGCAGTATATGGTACGTGGTGACTGACAAGCCTTTTGCTGAGTAGTTACAAATGGGACTAATGGTTTAAACTTGTTAGTCATTGTCAGAGCCTCTGATCCTCGAGTCAGCCATGGAAGCTATGGCAGAAATCGATAAGGCGCCACTTTCCGCAGTGAACTGCTCGACCATATAGATTGCCTGAAGGGAAATGCTGAGTTCCCTCCCAGGCTGTCAGATGAAAGCAGGCAGCTAAATCTCCAGGAAGATTGACCACACTGCTCCGGGCAATTAGGCCTTTCACCACTTTGAACGCCGATTATAAAGGCATGGGGAGGGTGCCAGGCCAGAAGCCATCTTGGAGCCTCCGGAGCTGGTGGGGCGGTTCTTCCCTCCAGGGCTAAGACGTGCGTGCGTGTTGGGGGCTGCCTCTGGCCGGGCCCTTTCTCTTTTTCTGTATTTCCCCTCAGCAGTTGCAAAGGGAGGCTGGGCAGTCGGGTAGCCCTTGGTTGCCGATGGACTGTAACCGCAGCTGAACTCCATCAGTCCTCCTAGCGCAGCCCAGGCTTCCCATTGGGCGCATTTCAAAACAATCAGATCCCATTGTTCAGGGCCTTTTTGGGCAGAGCCCTGCGAGGGTGCCAAAATCATCAGGGAAAAAGAAAGTGCTTGTTCGTGCAACAATGACAGACAAGCTGCAGATTGGCAGCAGGCTGTGAGGGGCCAAGTATGGGCCCTGCAGTGCTGGCCTCTGAGAGAAGCCTATGTCTGATGCACAGAAGGATGCCTGGGTCCCTGCAGCCCAGATGTGAGCAGAGGAGCCTTGGGCGGTGGGGAGGCTTTGCTTTCCCCCTTCCTGGCAAGGCAGAGTGGCTCAGCCTTGGCTAAAGAGGTACCAGCCTCCTGCTTTATCTGCTTTACATTTCTGCTCCTACTCCAGCTGGGAATGCCTTCCATTTCTGTGGTCCTGGTGCTGAGTGTCACCCCTTGGTACCTAAAATTAGCCTCATGATGGACTTCTTTAATTTTCCTCCCTTCTCCTTGCCAGCCCCGGCTCCTATTCTGCTAACTTTAAGTTGCACCATGAACCTGGCCTTCGAGGTATTGTTTTGCTGTCAAAGGGCCGAGAGGCAAGATATTGTGAAATCATTCCTAAGTACTGCTCTGTGGGAGGGCTGTCAGTCCCAGCTTCGGACCCTCCCTGGTCGGAGCAGCTCCTGAGGGAGAGTGTTGGAAGTCTACCTTATGAAGTTTGCTTGGCAGCTGGTGACAGGAAGAAGGGCTTGCATCTTAATGATTCGGGTGCCAGAATAAAATGCTGAAGTTCTTTAGGAAACAAAGGGTGGTTGTAGGACACGATAGAACTGGTCTCTTCCACGGAAGAGACGATGGAAGGGATTGCTGCCATTTTCTATTGTAGGGAAAGAGGAGCTCTGATCTCAAGGGCAGTTCTAATGGGGGTCGTTTCTTGGTTCATCTTCGACTCACTAAACAGCCACGGGATATCATCCATTATTAAGGAAGCTTCATGTCACACATTTACAGTTCACAGGATGGATTGGCTACCTATGAAAACAAAGGGAGTTGTAAAATATAGAACAGCAGAAGTGAGCCCTAATGCACTTTGAGCTCAGCGGTGAAGATGCATCAACCGAGGCGTCTGCTGTAACAAAGGCACTCACTATGTGGGGGGATGCCGTATTGCCATGGTCGAGCAAAAGCGTAAGGGAACCCTCTGCCACTTCACTCCCATCTTGCTATGATCCTAAAACTGCTCTAAAAAGTAAACTCTAGCTGGTCATTGTGGCACACACACATAATTCTGCTGTGGAATAATCCTCTGTACACTATGGAAATGTATTGCTTTCATTGTTAATAAAAAGCCAACTGGCCGATAGCTAGGCAGGATTTTCAGGGCAGAGAGAATGCTGGGAAGAAGGGTAGAGTCTGAGGAGTCTCTAGCCAGATGGTAAAAGCAACGTGGGAAGTTCATAGATGAGGCAAATGAGCCTAGGGGCAGCATACAGATTAATAAAAGTGGTTTAAGTGTTAAGAGCTAGCTAAATACAAGCCTAAGCTATGGGCTGAGCATTCATAGTTATGATTAAGTCTCTGTGTGGTTATATTTGGGAGCCTGCTGGGACATAGAGAAACTCAGCCTACGTAATTCTGACATCCAGGGGGTAGAAGCAAGAAGATAAGAATTTTAAAGCCAGCCTTGGCTACAGATTGAATTCAAAGTCAGCCTATGCTACATGAAATCCTGTCTCACCCCAATCCTAAAGGGAAAAAAATAGGAAAACTCTATTTAAAAAGGCAAGAAATACTCTTCCAAACAATAATAACATGAGCAACAAATCTGAAAACCAAAGAAAATAAAATGAAAGAGGGGTATAAACATCCCCTAGACCATAAATAGGGTTCACAAGTGAAGTGGAAGGAAGTAACTGATTTGATTGGAGTATTCTTTCATGAAGTAAGCGAACCTGGCCTCCAACCTCTTTTATGGTGTTAACTCCTGCAAACTGAGTGCAATTTTTAGGCTTCTGGGGAATTGCTTTGGGCATACTTGGCCAAAAAGAAGACAGTTGCTTTAATAATTATCCTCTAGCTAGAATTTTTACTGACAGCTCTACTGAGGATGATGGTGTAGAATGCTGAGTGCTACATTCTGCTTGGTAAGCTTTGGTTCTCTGTGTCTTAGCCTCTCTTCCTTTCCTGAAAAGTGGAGGAGGAATTTCTTCACTACTTAGCCTCAGATGTTTGTGGTCAGCAGAGTAAATGCCTCCCCAAGAGTCTGTATCCTGATTCCGGATCAGTGACTATGTTATGCTTCACCACAAAAGGGACACTATAGCTCTAAGGATGGTAAAGCACAGAGGTTCATCCAGATTATCCAGGTGAGCCCAGAGGTATGTGAAATAGCTCTAAATGTTTTTCTTTTTGTTTGCTTGGGAAAGTGGAGGATGTTACTAGATAAACTTAGAAGAAAGGGAATCACAGAATTATAAGGGGCCATGGTGATTGATCTCATTGTAACAAATGCCAAGACTCATGTCACAGTGTCTTTGAAAACTGCTTTTTGTGACTCTGTAGAATATTGCTAGCTATGAGGGCCTTCTACTTCATAGGACACACTCCCTTTGGGATTTTCACAGTCCTAGGATGGAGAGATGGCTCAGTGGTTAAGAGCACTTGCTATTCTTCCAGAAGACCCAGGTTTGGTTCCCAGCACCTGTAATGGATGGCTCAGGACTGCCTGTACCTCTAGTTTCAGAGGATCTGACACTCATCTTTAGCCTTCATAGAAACTGCATGTATATCATTCACATAGAGACAAACAGACACACACACACACACACACACACACACACACACACACACGTAAAATTAAAAATAAATCCTAAGAGAAGAATTGTACACTCCCAATTCTTAAGTCTGTGTACTTACGTGAAATCATTGTGTTTTCTTATGCTGCTCACTCTGACTTCTTTTTTAGTCAAAACTTTAAGGCTCAGATTTGAAATGTATCTACTATTGAATGGAATAGGGACTGTTTTTTGTTTTGTCAGGGTAGGGGCCTGCTCTCTGGGGCCAAGTTCAGGACTATAGAGAGATGGGCCAAAATATTTTTTGGGAAAATGTTAGTGTAAATTAAGATAGCTTCATGAGACACAGTGGGTAGAGGTGCTTACTGCCAAGACTGATAACCCAGGCTGGATCCTGGTGAGCCACACAGTGGAAGGAGGAACCACTGGAAGGAGAGAAGCACTCCTCTAAGGTGTCCTCTGACTTACACACACTCACTGTGGCATACTCCTCAAATAATCTTAAAATGCAATTACAGAATAGCTTCATGAGGTATATTGCTAGCATTTTCACTGCTTTGTCTCCTCAACCAGTATATAACTCATAGTTGGTACTAAATATACATTTATTGGCTCAACTAAAATAGTTTAATAATAACATACACAAGAAATAACTAGATTGGAAATCATGATAAACATCTCAGATAATAAAATTTGGTCCATCCATTTGTAAAAAAAAAAAAAAAAAGGCATGCTTTCAATACATTGGGAGCTCTTCCTCTGAGATGTGTTAGTGTGCAAGTTGGATCATCTTACTATCTTAAGGGGCTTTGTGCTTTCCAGCAGGACTGCAGGTAAAGGGCAGAGGAAATCTGTGTGTTCTCTGAGAAACCAAGAGGTCATTGCTGGTTACTGAGGAGAATTTAGGACTTCTCTGCTTGAAGGCAGATCTAATGAGTCCATGTGGGGAGCTGTAACCTCCCTGTAACATAGGATATGGAGGGTACATTGGGCCTTGAACAATTAATCAGTGTTATGGCATAACAACTCAAATATGGAAATTCTAAAGGTCCTACATGTTGACAAATGGCCAATTTATGCTAAGATCCATCAAGTGTGCTGGGGCATTTGGAACTATCACTGCACAATCATGACATGGTCATTATCGGGCCGCAAATCATCCAAGGAAATGACATGCCTCAGGAGGCAAGGTTTGCCCGCAGAGCCTGCCTCTTTCTAAACTCAGTGTGTGGCTGGCTTGCTGTAAACGAAGCAATCCAGCATGTAGATGAGCTCCTGTGTGGCAGCTGCATGGCGGAAAGCAATTATAACACAGAGGCAACTCTGCAAGCAAGAACCAGGCCCCTGAAATATGACCATGTCTGCCTCACCACCAACGGAGATGCCAAACTGAAATACACACATAGTTGTAATGGAGAGAGAGGCCTGAATATATAATAGCAAGGAGAGGAACTAGGGATACTCTCAGCAGCCTCCACAGAAACTGTGCTTGGCAGAGGCTGTCCTGGAAAACTCATTAGCTCCTTTGAACTTGGAGACAGGACTCTTCAGGGACCCAGGAGTCCACTGTTCCCTTTAATAATGTGCAGGGTAGTAGAGCAGTGATATCACACATTTTCTTTTTGTTGACTACACCAGACATTGTCATCGCTCCCCTCTTCTTAGAGATGTACATTGTAAGAAAAGCATGGGCAATGGGCCAGGAGGACTGACTCATAGGATGCCAAGATTGACAGATGGCAGACTTTGACTGACCAATAAGGTTTTACAACACATAGCTTGATATTTGAATATAAGATGTGCAAAGCTTGGGCATGGATGGTCCCTTCTGTGCATCTTCCATTGTGCAGAGGCAGGCATGGCTGCCATTCTGCAGATTGAGAAGGTGTCATGTAGACAGAGACACAGGGAGAAGAGATTGCACTCACAGAGATGGAGTTTAGTTTCTGATTTGGTCCCCTCGTTTCAACCTCTCATGAGGCCCTGTGATAACTTCTACTCTTTGGTTCTGTGAGCCAGCCACACATGATTTTACAAATGCCATGTTTTTTGATTCTCCCAAGTAACAGAATTTGTTTGGGTGGGTAACATAGGTTTATCGTCTTACTCAAAACAACCACTATTCAAAGACAGACATAGTTATTTCAGCTTTTCATGAGGAGAGAGCCACAGAGAGGTTTGATGATATCTCTAAAGTCATAGGGTTGGTAAATGGGGGAAGTGGCGATTTCTATTGAAGTTGCATTTGCATCGAAATTGATTTTACATTTTCTGTGAAATCATTAAACCACCTACTATATAGTAAATGATTTATGCTATAATTTGAGAACAGAATCTATGTTGAATTACTGATTCAACTTGAGAGTATGACTAGAAACCAAATCATCTTTATTTAAATAGCTAACACTACTTGTGTTTACTTGTGAGTCGAAACTTGCACATGCCCTGAAGAAAATAATCTTATATATGACTGTTTCTCTGAGGTAATGAGGAATAAAAGTTTAAGAAGTGTTGCCTAGAGTTACCAATCATCCCAAAAAGTTTGGAACTTAAAACTAGCTCTTCATTATCATAGGCAAGATAGGTAATTGCATTTGGAGGGCGAAACTAGTAGTTCTCACAAAGAGAATCAAAGGATTCTGCTCATAGGTAAAAAGTGATTCTCTATTTTGGACAGGGGAGATGGAAGTGATTTTTCCTGTCCCCTCAACCACTAAGCAACATTTGGCAATGCCTGCACTTATATTAAGTAGCTTCCACTGGAGAGAAGATGCTACTGACTTTTGGTGGGTGGGGACAAGGGACATATGCTGTAATGCACAGGACACCACCACAACGACAGAGGACTGTCTGGCTTCAAATACTGGAAGTGCTGAGCTTAAGAGTCATTCACACATCCTCTGGGGCTAGCACACTGTGCAAAAATCTTACTTTAGTAATAACAGTGACTTGAGACTTTTGGATGGGCCACTGTTTATACACACACACACACACACACACACACACACACACTTTACTTTGGAGTAATATATACTTGTGGATTATCATCTATTAAAATAACAGCAGCAATTGCTCACCAAATTCCCTGGACAGCCACTTAGACCCCGGAGAAGTGAATGTGACTTACTACACAAGAGGTTCTAACACTGAGACTGAAGTCAGAGTAAGAATGAACCCGGGAGAAACCTGTGGCAGGCAAAACCACTGATTCTGTTATGCACTAGAAAAATGAGCCAGCATAATAAAAAGAGAGAAATACTACCCGAGTGCTCAAGAACTGTAGAGCACATATTCAAATTTCTAGATGTGAAAGGTAAGATTTATTAATGTTGAAAAATGGTTAAAGAAAACATGTTCAGGAGAGGAAATATTGCCCTTGAATTTTATAATGGAATGATCTCTCTCCTCCGGGTGTGCTTTCCATTCCCAAATATGTGAGGAAGTTTAGTTGTTCCTGTTTAGTTGGAATTTGAGGCTGTGCAGTTGCATAGACAACACTGTGCAACCTCTCTATTTAATCATTAAAATCAGAGCTTTTCTGGTTCTAATTCTGTAGCTTAAACTCTATTAGAACATCATTTTCCTTCAGGTGAATGAATACAGACATTTATTACCTATGTTGCGTCATACATAGTTTTCAGTATCTGGGGTTGTACATTATAGATACAATGAACATGTGTTAATATTGTTATATGCCTAACTTCCAATCCTCCTTTGCATTGGGGTTGGGGGAAGACTTCACCATTATGCTGAGAAGAATTATGGTTGCCATCAAAAAAGCTGAGTGATTTCTGGCTGCCTTTTCCTGCCTCAGAGCAAGGCACATGTGACCTAATCATCAATGGGATGTTCTCCACTTGGATTTGGTAAGGTTGGGATCTTGGGAGCCAGAGATTCTATGGTGTAGTTACTGAGTAGGAGCTGTGTGGGTCCCTTGGTTAATACTTGGTGAAGAGCTTTCTGGAAGAATTGCATGACCCATATAGATTATGTGAAGCTAGCAAGAAGGTACTGTTTGTTACTGCAGCTTAGCCATGTATATCCTGACTAGTCTAGAATGAATCATTGATAGAAAGATATTTATTCAACAACATTCTTAAAAATTCAACTACCTAGGAAGGAAGGGTAGGGATGAATGGAACAGACATTTTATAGCCTCACAGGACTGCTTGGAGCTTCTCTTCTGCCAGCTGCTGACTAGGACTTTAGGGGTTAGTTGAAGGCAAGCAGGAAATTATAAGTTCTGACTATTTTTCTTCATTCACATTAGAAAGAAGGGGCAGTAGATTAGAAAGCCCTGCTGACCCATGGCAACATATTCACAGAGACAAATACCTCATCTCATTTTAATTTCCTAGAATGGCTTTTTTAGTTCTCACTGAAAAGTATTCAACTGCCTTTCTCACCCATACTAATCTCTCATGAATCTAGATGACAAAAGCCTTTAAAAAATATACATGCCTCATCTTGCCTTGATAAGTCAAAATGACATGCTTTGTCTGCAGATGGCAGCTAAAACTCTATAGTCTGTAGGGTGATCTTGAGCCCTCTCTTGCCCGTCTATACCTTCTGCTTCCTTGATGCAGAATCTTGAGGTGTTTAGTTGGTTGTTCAGATGTAAGCATTTTTGCCTGTTGTCCCCTCTTTTTCTATCTTCAAAGCACTGTGCTGGAAACTTAGTGGTATGTGACCTGAAACAAGCATCTCACAGATGCTATTCTTTTGTGCCAAAGAGCTCACTCTAATCTAATGTCCAATCTTCCAATAATTATCACATTTTCTTTCCCCGCTGAGCACTCTGAAGCATTTTTGCTAAGTAGCCACAGAAGCACAGTAGAAATCGTCCTGGTCTCTGGTGGTCAGATTTGCAAATTTATCCCAAACCATCGTAAAACCCGTGCAAGTGCTTCACATATGCAAAAAGCCTTCTGCTATGCCAGACAGGTAAGTGGGTTGTTCTGGGTGCCCTTTTTTTGCCATTAGTCTTACTGCAATGGGATTGTGGGGCACTGAACTAGAACTCCCAACAGCTCCGATTGCTGCCTGCTGCCTCAATGAATTTTATATTAGCAGGCAAATGAAACAGTCAACCAAGTGAAAGGAATTCATAATGCTGAGGCTTCTTCAGACTGGAATGTGCTGTGCATTTTGCAAAAAGGATGGTGGCTATCAATGTGCGATGACTAATCTAGACAGATCGCCACTTTACGACACATCTGGTCTCAAGTCCTTTAAATTAGTGGAGTTCAGCTGTAGAACACTGGCTGAACTGGAGAATACAAATTCATATGCTTCCTATGCATGCATAAATGCTAACTGATGAGCTTGGTAATGACCGGGAGCCTCATTGCTGGGAGACTGATAAGCTAGTACAGGGTTTCTTTGCTGAAACATTAATTAAGACAGTGCAATAAAGCTTCCGAATTACTAGTTTCTAAGCAAGATAGTTTGAATTAATGTTTATGAAAGCTCTTTATTAGCCAGAAGATGATCTTCAAAGGTAATACGGGCAAAGCTTTTTCCCTCTTAATTTGGAATCTTAGTAAATAGTGCAAATCTTCCATTTTATACTTACAGCCACGGCAGGAGCCCCAGAACCATAACTTAGCCAGTTTGCCTGCCATTATCTTCTCCCATGTCTCCCTTAAACAAGGATAAAGCATTAGAAATGGTGTGTGTGTGTGTGTGTGTGTGTGTGTGTGTGTGTGTGTGTGTGTGTGTGTGATGTTTCATCCCCAGGGAGTTATTTTTAGTAGATCTTAGAGTTTAGAGTTGACTAATAAGGTCTAATCATCCAACCATCAGATCCTTCCAAATGTGAAACCAAGGCCCCACTTAATATTAATCAAGCCACCCCAGTGAGGTTTGTCCAAAAAAGGTTGTGAACCCTTGGGCTGTTATGAGTTGGCGCAGGATCAACACAGGAGGTAATGATGGCATCATACTCTGAACTTTCTGGCTTGATCTTAGGGCCTTGGTGTATTCAATTCTCAGTGCAGTCTGTTAAGAACAGCAGCAAGAACAGATTCATGAAAACATGTGACAGAGAGTGATGTTAAGTCATGCCAAGAACCACTTGATCCATCTCTGCACTCAGGAAAAATGTGAGATACTTTTTGGATAAAGGGAAAGAAGTCATGTGGGAGTTTGGCTAGCAGAGTAAAGGATGGACTGAGAAGTTCCCGAACTTAAATGTAGAGTTTGTGCATGTGAGAGCAATCACACTTTTAGAAGGACTGGTTTATAGTATTAACCAGGGACTGGTTTGTAGAATTAACAAGAAATTCAAAGGCCAAAGTGCCATATACTAAAGGTGTGGCTAAATGTGTCAGACCACTAACTAATAGTTCTGAACTGCAAGAAGAAAAAAAGTCCAGTTAAGGAATAATGTTTTAAGAATTGGAGTTGCCTCCATATGGCTTGGTCTGCCTCCAGGTGAAGAGAGTTTCTCATCACTTGACACTTCCAACTCCCAAACTAATCAAGAGTGGTAGAGAGGAGATTGGTGCATCAGACTAGGCTTGGATTAAACTGCTTCTGTGGCTCATGCCAATTTTGAATTTACAGGATCCTGCACACACAGATCAAACAACACCTGCAAGTCATGAGCTTTGTTGGTTAGATCTAGTAGGTATTTCTTTCTTTCCCATTGTCTTTCTGTTACTGATTTCTCTTGGCTTAGAATGAGCACATTTAGATAAAAGACCCCCAACAAAGGTCACTCGTATGATTCTGTAATCATAGTAAGGTTTGGTTTTGATTTTAATTTTAGTATATCCTGTATGAAAACTAAAATGTATGAGGATACTAAATTAGGAAACCTTATGCTTCACTGTTGCTTATGTAATAGAACTCTACTTGGCTGAGAAAATGTACTTCCAGTAAACTTAGTCATATAGATTTATTTCAGTATTATAAAGCACCACCAAACACACACATGCATGCATGCACACACACACACACACACACACACACACACACACTTACATTTTTTTTCAATGCTGGGGCTAAAATATAGGGCCTTGCTCCTATGATGCCAACAGGCCACCACCAAGCTATATCTTTAGCTCTGACTCTGTATTTATAATTATATATGTTATATATATTATTTTACATTTACTAAGAATCCACTATCGAATCTAGTGTTTTATAGTTATATCATTTGAACTTTACTATGTTCAATGAAGACACTATTTTTGTTATCTTTATTTTACTAATACAGACATTAAGTCTAAGGAAATTTCAAGACAAATAACCAAAAGGGTTGGGATTTGAACACAGATATTTGACTCCAGAACATATGGAAATCTTGCCTTCCCTATTTGGTAAGTGGCAGTTTTGCTTAGATAATGATGGTCTTAGAACCAGGGCTGTTGTATGGACTGGTGTCAGGCTGTCTGGTAGTTTTGTGATAGATATATCTCGCTAGAGTGAACCACACATTCTGGAATCACCTTCACTGTGTACATCAAAGTCATGAGAAACAAACACTCTTGTGAAGATTTGGGAGTGTGGAAGTGGAGTATTAGTCACACACTAAAGCTCACAGGTGGAATCAATTTCTGCCAACTCACTTTGTCCATAGTGGGATTGAATTGAAACACTCTCCCCTAGATCTTCCTTCATCTTGTGAACTTCTGGGTGAGTGTGTGTGTGCACGCTTGCATGCATGTGTGCATGTGGGTTTCACTCAGTGAGAAACCCTATTCACCCCTCCCTAGCCTTCAAGGTTAAGGCCAGAGTGAAAAAGCACTTTCAAATGCTTATACCATCCTTGAGGGATTCCAATCTTCTCTACCTTCAGAAAATTCTGAAGTTTCTGACCTCTTACTAATTTGACTTTCAGACTTCAGGGCTAATTCAGAGAACAACAGCTTTACAGAGTGGGTTTAACCAGTATGCAGAGCTGACTGAGTCAAATTACTGTGACAGACTTTTCCCTACTCAACCCAACCTGCTTCTGTCAGTCACGGGTCATACTTGTTCATACCTTCTTCTGCTGTTCTGATCAAACCAACTGACACAAGCACATTGGGGTGTGACCTTGATGTGTAGATTGACATCAACACAGTTGCTGTATTCTGTTGTTATAGTCAACATGAAGTGAGAGTATAATATGGGCAGAAATGACAATTTCAGTCCATAGGAAACAGTCTCAGGACAGCAGAGTGAGACTACAGGGTTGGAATGGCTTTCAGGATCTTTTGTAATATATGCTGGATGATGCTGGTAAGCTATTTATCTTCTCTGGACTTATGACTTGGCCTGCTAGACTGGATACTATCAGTGTTTACTTTATGTGGTATGTGATGTGTTTAGAACAGGGTAAACTTTGCATTGCTGTTTGCTATTATAGTTATTCTTGTGAATCCGCAGAGGATTGGCTCAGGGCCAGGCTTCAAAATCCATGGGTGTTCAAATTCTCGTACAAAAATGGCATAGTATCTGAATATAATCTCTGCTTATCCTTCTATAGTCTTTACATCATTTCTAGGTCACTTATATCACTTAATGCAAGATAAATGCTATACAAATAATAGTTGTATAAACTGAATTTTAAGGGACTTATGGCAAGAAAAATAGACTGTACATGTTCAATATAGGTGG
The DNA here is from genome assembly GCA_902168405.1 of Peromyscus aztecus. Lineage (NCBI taxonomy): Eukaryota > Metazoa > Chordata > Mammalia > Rodentia > Cricetidae > Peromyscus > Peromyscus aztecus. Next base: position 69,283 of record CABHPQ010002061.1, read on the forward strand.
GAACCTCATAGAACTAACTTTACAAAACCCAAAGGACATGTAATGTAACAATGTCCACATAAGGAATATTAGAGAGAAGAGTCCATGAAATGGTGGAAACTACGTAGGGTAATGTTCTCATGGCTTCATTTATGTGGCTTCAACACTGCAATATTCAGTATGTGGAAATTCACATTTTGCTTTTTGCAACTTTCTAGAACTTGTTTCCCAAATGTTTTAATCTATGGTGAAATGATTCTAGAGTTATAGAACCCAAAGATGAGGAGGGCTGGACTGTCTGCTCTTTGGAACTTTCTGGAATTTGCTCCCCACACCCAGAACATATTAATTAGTGGCTGATGAATTCTACAGACTTGGAACCTGTGAATATGGAGGGCTGAATATTCTTTTCTTATTGTTAGTTGTTAGAGGAGAAGGGCAAATTCTATGTCCATGTTTCTAAAGTGTTTCAATTCTGTCTCATTTCTTTGGGACTGAAAACATGTGTTTCAAGTCCTTGAGAGACTCTTAGCTTTTCCTGTTCCATCTCTGCTCCTTGACTCTATCTTGTGTCTCTTTAAATGACTCCCCACTTCCTCCCCCAGAGATAAGAAAGGGAAACAGATGGATGAGATCAAAAATCAGGAAGAAACTTGGGTAAATAGTTTCCATTAGCCTCTCTTTTTATATCAATCTAGAGAGAATAGGGGAGATGGCAAACGAGGAAAAAAATAATGGTTCGGATTAAGCAGGGCTTTTACATGCACCAGCCCTTCAGAACAGCTGGTGTCTGGGCAGAGTCTGTGTGTGCCCTGCCCTCAGGAGCACAGAAAGCAGGTAGACTGGTGGTGGAATGAACGTGTCCTTCTCATCCCACATTTGAGCTTTTCTGATACTCCTTTTAAACACAACAAGTGCTTTGCCCCATGTGCATTGTGGTCCATTTTTCTCTGGAATGGCTCACCTTTTCTGGCTCCTCAAGATAGGAGAAATATTTTGAGCACAGCTGCTTGTTTGGGTTGATACAGGGGCCCAGACAGACATTTATTCATTCCTTTTTGAAGACCGCTCTTGTCATCCCTCTGAGGCTACTTCTTGCCAAAGTGGCTGCTGTCTGGCAACCACATGGGCTGGGATGGTCAAGTTTCAAATGTCACCATGCAAATTGCAGTTTTAAACCAAAATCAAGGCTTGAAATGCCAGACTTAAAATGTCCCTCAAATACATGTTTTTCCCAGCTATGAACTTGCCACAGAAATAAAGAACAATTATGCAGAAACCACCTCTTCTATCTTTCCCATTCTCTACCCAGTACCAAAACTATTTCATGGAGTGTTTGTGATAAAAAGATGTCTCAGTGTGGCCCAGTTAGTACTTTGAAGCATAGAAATGAAAGACGGTAGGGCACATATACCACAGAACCACAGAATGACAGAGTCATCACTGTCCTAGTTTTCTGAGTCACGGTGACAGACACAAGGGGATTGATTTTAAAGCTGCTGATGACACATCAGCAAGACAGCAGAGCATGGCCCTGCTTTAGAAAAGAGACCTAAAGAATCTTCCCTTATGACTCGCAAAGGAGCTTGGGATTTAGACTGTGCTCTTATGTTTTAAGAAAATGGAAGCAAAATGACATGGTCTATATGGAAGATCAAGAGTCACACCTCACCCAGGAGCTTGGAGATGCTCCAATAGGTAGATGGGGGATGATCTTGTTGTTCATGGTTTGGGGCATGGGGTCAGTTACTACAAGGGAGATTTTACCAACAAGAATGAACCAAAACCAACGTCACTTTTTAGGCTGCTTCATTCAGATTCTTCACCAGGAATGGCAAATGAGTGAAGGTAACTAAAGCAGAAGGCCGAGATCATTGTTTTCTGAGGGGCCCCAGAAGAGTTTTCCTAGCGTCATTTGGTCACAGAACCCAGTTGTTTGCTTTCTCGCTTCTGCAGTTCCTCATCCATCTCTGGATCCAGAGGAATCAGGAAAACAGAGTGAACTCTCCAAGAACAAGGACAGTTTTTAATGATGCTTAGAGAAGAGTGGCTGTCTCACAGGCTGCTGAGGTTTTGATTATTTGTTCCTTGGAGAAAGCAAGTCATTTGAGCTGGAACTTACCAGGTGAAAGAGGGAACAAAAGACCCAGTATGACTCAGAGTCTTCCGCTGAAGCAATCAAACCAACAAACAGAAAATAAATCTGTACTCTGTGTCCTCACTGAGTCACGGCATTAGTGAGTTCTCTAGGATGAACCCCACTGGGATGATTTCTTCCTACCCAAACCTATTTCCTGTAGTTGCTTAGACTGTGTGCTCCGGTGAAGTCAGCATACTGCAGCAGGCTAATGAGTGGAAACAGTTTGAATTTCCGTGCAGCATGGAGCTAGTGACTTTAAGAAGTAAACATATGAGTCTCTCCATAAAATCCAAATTTCCAATAAATAGTGAATAATTTTTGATACAACTATGCCTCAAATATTGCAAGGGTCATATTTATACTAAAATATTCACATTTTACATGGAAATGCTAAGGATATTGATTGTTCTCCTGAAACAATTTTAGCTGGGATCCAGTCTAGTATTTTACCCAGCAATCTTTGTACCATATCACACCAAAACTATAAAACTTCATGACTCCTGAGTATAATTGCTGTGGATATCGCTCTGTATGCTGTGAATGTGTTGCTCTGATGTGGTTGATAAATAAAACGCTGATTGGCCAGTAGCCAGGCAGGAAGTATAGTATAGGCGGGAATTCTGGAAACAAGAAGACTGAGTCAGGAGACGCTGTCAGCCGCCGCCAGGAAAAGCAAGATGTAAAGATATCGGTAAGCCACGAGCCATGTGGCAAGGTATAGATTTATAGAAATGGGTTAAGTTAAGATGTAAGATCTAACTAACAAGAAGCCTGAGCCATTAGGACATACAGTTTTAATTAATATAAGCCTCTGTGTGTTTTCTTGGGTCCAAGCAGCTACAGGACTGGTGGGTGAGAGAGATTTGTCCTGACCAGGGGCCAGGTGGGGCACAGGAAAAACTTCAGCTACATGTAATATTTTTAAGAAATCAACTAGGTTTCTCTGGGTTATGTTACTTTTGCCTGTATAACTCAGCTCCTGAATACTGGGCTGTCCTAGGTGGAGGCCAGGTCCTGCTCAGCTGGTGACAGCCATCCATGGCCACTCCTCCAGGGAAGTTTGAGGTTTGAGATGCTGCTGTTGGCTCTGCAGGAATGTGTTGTTTTCCCAGGCTCTGTGGAGACTTACAGGCATCTACTTGGCCTTGTGTTGGTGTGAACTGTGCTGTGCTCTTAGGAGTGATGGCCATTTGGAATGCTTCACTGGTTTCCTCCTCCTATGTTTGTTTTAGGAATCTTCTTTTGTACTTATTGTCTTAGGAATCTTCTTTTGTACATATTCAATATATGTTCCCCCCACCACCAATGGCTGGTCAGCCATCATAACTTAAAACCTCACCTTTAAATACATGCAGACCAACAGAATAGAAAGATGTAAGTATAGAAGTGAGGAGTACAGTTGAGTAACAAAAGTGTCCTTTGATAATGACTTCTGTTGGCTTCAGGGAGATTACCTTGTAGACCCCTGAACAAATGGGTTTGTTTTAGAATATAACTTGGAGTTGGGTGGTGGTGGTGCATACCTTTAATCCCAGCACCCGGGAGGCAGAAGCAGGCAGATCTCTGAGTTCAAGACCAGCTTGGTCTAAAGAGTGAGTTCTAGGACAGCTAGGGCTACACAGAGAAACCATGTCATAACTTGGGACAGAATGCATTGTTGGTATATCATGAAATGAGTAAAAAGTGCTGTAAGCTGGGACTTTTGACTCTCTAGTGTTCTCTTTCTTCATTGATTCATTGATTTGAAAAGAGTTTTGTGAGTACATACTGTGAACAAAGTATGTCCTGGGGATTTAATGGTGAACAGGATGCAGCTCCTGCCTGCAGCTGGCTGTGGGAAGGTGGATGAAAGCCTGATGGAGACACATATAAACAACTGAATGAGGATAATACAAGCTAGGATAAATACCACAAAAAGATAATTTTGACTTATTTTGGTGTAACAGAGAAAGGAGTGATAAGAGATTGGGTGGCAGAGGAGAAATAGACTTTTTTGAGGGATACCAAAGTGGAGTCCTCAAAGGGCACAAGGAGCTTACATAGGTGAAGTGCAGGAAGAGTGCTCCAGGACTGGGAAGATTGTTCAGTGGGTAAAAGCACTGGGTGCAGGTCTGCCAAGTTGAGTTAAATCCCTGGGACCCACATGTGGGAAGAGAGAATTGACTCCTGAAAGTTGCCTTTGGTCTCCACATGCATATCCCTCATATGCATAATAAACTTACAAAAATTTAAAAGAGTGGCTTTGATATAGTTATTTATTTGAATGTCTCAAGGTGAAAACTTACCACCTTAGTCTAGAGTTATTGTAAAATGAAGTAAAGGTACAATATAGAAAGTTGAGGATGACAAAAATGAATCAGGGGCTAGATCTTTCAGGGCTAGAAATAGTTAAGAATTTGTATTTTGACTGAAGAACAATGGGGAGCCAACAAGGGATCATGGGAGTTTTGTATCCATATTTCCATGGCAGATCCCTACTATGGCTGCAAATTGAATAAAGAAAGAGAATGGAGGCTAGACCTAAGTCAGGTGGCCAATTTTGAAGAATATCATTCATTCATCCAAAATGATTCTGAGAATGATTGGGAAAAGATATTAGATAAAGAAAAAGTGTGTGTGTGTGTGTGTGTGTGTGTGTGTGTGTGTGTGTGTGTGTATGTATACACCTACCTTTTGAAGATGTAGAATAGATTGGACTGTAGTAGAAGCGTGACTTTGGTGGTCTAGGGTGGAGGGAGATGTCAATATCTTGGGAAACAGGGCTGGAAGAAGAACTGAGTTGGACTAGACAGAGAAGTGATGAAACTTGAGAAGCTATCATCTTATTTTAGAATTTCCACATGGCAAGTGGAATGGCCTTCTACCTCAATTCAATTAAACTCAACAGTAAAAACTAGGATTATGAAAATTATGGCAGGGCATTTCATGTTGGTGAAAGCTCCATTCTTCTTTTCCTTCTCATAGCAGCTCAAGAGAAGTAGGAAAACATTTTCCTCCTTTAAAAGTGAGGAGCAGGCCTCCCCTCTTGTGTTTTTGTCTAGGATATGATAATATGACCATATCTACATCATCACTAGTAGCCAGGGCTCAGCAAGATTAATTTAACCCTGAGCTTCATAGGTTGGGATCAACCATGTGAGCTCTATCAGGGTGTTTACATGCTTAAAAACTTTAGTTTATCAATAGAAGGAAGATGCTTATTAGGGATGAAAGCTGAAATTCTGTGAGAATTTGTCCAAAGGGTTGTTGGAAGATAGAGTAGGGAATGAATGATCATTCCTGGTAGAACACAGTTGAAACATTCACAGAAGCCGAGGGCTTCAGTGAAACTTTAGTTTCCTTAATAGCAAAATAACATAGACTGACTTAAACAACAGAAACTTATCTCTCATAGTTCTGAAGGATGGGAAATCTAAGATCAGAGTGCAGGCTGATTTAGTTTGTGGTGAGGTGAGGGCTGTCTTCCTAAATTCCAGACAGCTGCCTTCTCCAGGTGTCTTCATATGCTTTTGCCTTAGTTCATTGCTTCCTCAATGGGATATTCTCTCTTTCTCTTATTTAGAGGGTATTATGATCCCATCCTTACTAACGTTATACCCCCATAAAATTCCTATCTCCAAATATATTTGTTCACATTGAGGATTTGGGCTTTAATACATGAGTGGGGCTGGAGGATCACCAATCTCTGTAGCAGACTGAGACCCTGAGTCATGAAGGAGTATTTCCAGGTGGAGAATGAGGAGGTGGGGGAGAGGAGAGCAGCTGTGTATGGGGAGTGCACATAGGGAAAGCTGGTGCAGAAATGGTGACTGAGGTGCATGTAGCTTGTTATGGGTATAGAGGTGATGGATCATGAAACTAAACACTGAGCTTGTCAGGATGTGAAGGAACGTGAATGCTCATCTGCTATGAAATAAAGAAAGCATAGCACAGTTCAAAATGTTGAAAACAGTCAGAGATCCCATACAGGTAGTATGGATATACGTGGGGAAATCACAAGGCGAGAAAGATTTTTCACAATATTTGCAATTATTCAGCCATTTTATTGCCATCAACTTGCACAGGTTGCAAGCTTCAAGTAAAGAAGTCTAAATCTATCCTGAGTACAGGAAAAAGCTGCTCCTCAAGAGGAATTGTGGGTTTCCTCAGCTGTATTTACATCTACCCTCTGAGCATTTCTGGATTGATTTCATAGCCACACAGGAGTATTTGTGGCTTGAATTCAGCATGTGAGAGAGAACTTGTGTCCAACTCTATAACCTTTATTTGTGCCCAAGACTTTAGGCAATGAGGGGAAAGTAAGTTGAAGAAAGACTTGGAGGAATTCAGTTAATTTTAGTGGACTTGGATTAAGGCTGAGGAAAAATATTTTAAGCCATTAAATGGAAAAATTTAGACAGCTTTAAGTACATATACTTTGGTTTTAGAAAATTATCCAGTAAAGAGTTCTGAGAAATCTATACTATGTCCCATGTGATGGTACAATTGTTTGTCAATTTGACATGGTCTAGAATAATCTAGGAGACAAGCTTAGGCATGCCCATGCAAACGTATTTAGATTGTTATTTGAAATGGAAAAGTTCACCCTAAATTTGGGTGTCACAATTCCATGGGGTAGGATCCCTTCAAAAAAGTGAGCTGAACAACAACATCCATCACTCTGGGCTTCCTGACTGCAGTTGCAATGGAACTAGCCAGTCTCCTACACCTGCCACGGGACTTCCTTCCTTCCATATCTTCCCTGCCACGATGTAGTGATCTTCTTGAACTGTAAGCTAGAGAAACCCTTCCTTATGTTAGCTGCTTATTGTCTGGTATTTGTTCACAGCTAAGAGAAAACTAACTAAATACACTTAACTACTTAACCTGCATACTTTAACTATCACCACTATGGAAAGTTAATTAGGACAACTAGATATTGGTAAGGTCCTTCTCCACTGTATTATATCACAGTGATAAGATAGTAACTATGTCAGCCAGGGATATGGGTACAGCAGTGGCCATAAATAAGAATTGTGCTTGCTTCCATGATCTTAGAGTCTTGGAGGTTGTTCATCTCTAGAAAACCAAGGTAGCATATTAAATTTGGTTGTCATTGTCCTGAGCATTGTCTATTAAAACGTAGAAGACTTTTGTCAACATTATTCCTGAAGTTTGCTTTTAAGTTCTGGCTGAGTGTCAGCATGTCTGTGTCCAGGATTTGTAGCCCATTTTGGTCTCTTTTCCTCTACTCTCCATTCTTGTCAATCAATCCTTTCTGAAAACTTTGCATCATTTCTTTGACTCTGAAAATCACTAGGGTTTATATTAGCTCTGCATCTCTGTCCTCCTCTGTTCTCCTACCCACCTTCCTCTTACCACTCTTGGCCAATCTCACACATGTCTTGTTTTATTATTTTTTTTCAATCTCTTCCCAATTTACCACTCTCATCCTACATGGTAGAGATCTTTCTAGTCACATGACATGTTTTTTTTTTAATTAAGCTATGTGTAAATTAAGGATGAATTCTTTCTCCTCCCTGTATGAACTTTAAAGAACCCAGACCTTACTGTTCAGTACATCTTGCTTTCCTAGGGAGTATGTTTTATTTTCAAGCTTTTAGGGGGCTGTGTGAGTAGCCTTCACAGTATTTCCTTAGCCTGTCATCAAGACAGTGGAGAAAATATCACTTGTTTCCCTAATGTCTTCAAGATTCTCACATATTCTTCCATACTTTGTTTGGCTAGGGCTTGGAGTTTACAGGCTTTATTTTCCAGGTTACTTGGAATCTGGTTTTCTGTTGTTGTGTCGCATTAGGAGACACTAGCAAGGAATCAACAGATGGAAAGAAGTATGCTTGTGGCTTTAGGACTGCTGAGTGTGCTGATTCTTGACTTTAGGAAAAACTAGACTAGTTCAGCATTCTTATTCTTAGCTAAAGGGATGTCTTTTCTACACTTGAACGTTAGCTGAAATGTATGTCCAACCTTGTGTCAGCAGCTTGTTGTAACCAGAGGCTTTTCACTGTCCTGTCCCATCCTGTATCCTCTTTTAAATAATCACTCAGAGGCTTTTATTAATCACAAATGCTTGGCCAATGGCTCAGACCCATTACCAGCTAGCTCTTACATTCAAATCAACCCATTTCTATTAATCTATGTTTTGCCATGTGTTTTGTGGCTTTACATGTATTCTAGTACATCTTGCTCCTCTGGCAGCTAACTGGCATCTGTTCCTGACTCCACCCTTCTTCTCCCTGTATCTCTGCTTGGATTTCCTGCCTGGCTCTATCCTGCCTTGCTATAGGCCAAAACAGCTTGTTTATTAACCAATGGTAATAAAACATATTCATAGCATACAGAAGGGTTATCCCACAGCAGCTTGTCTTCACAAGAGTCATTCAACTAAATACCAGTAGCCTCTTGATCTCACTATTCTGTTTTGTCAGCTTTTCATCATCTTTTAACATCAATATCCCAAATTAAACCTCCCCTGTTTGCAACACTTATAATGCAGTGGTTCTCCATCTTCCTAATGTTGGGATCCTTTAATACAGTTCCTCATGTTGTGGTGACCTCCCAACCATAAAATTATTTTTGTTGCTATTTTATAACTGTAATTTTGCTATTGTTATAAGTTATAATGTAAATATCTGTGTTTTCCGGTGGTCTTAGGTGGGGTCACAACCCACAGGTTGAGAAACACTATCATAATGGGTTCCATTGCCTCAACTGATTATATTAAAACAAAGCATGGTGGTAACAGCAGAAATAATGTATTTTATTTTCCTTTTGTTTATGACAAGTTTTATTATCAAGCAAAGGACACCTTTTAGATAAACCTTTCATGTGTACCAGGAAACAAAATGCCTTGGATGGACTGGTTTTAGTAACTTCTTCACTTTTGTGATAAAATAGTCTGACAAAAGCAACTTAGGAGATGAAAGATTTATTTTGCCTTACAACTGCTGAGGATACAGTCCATCATGGTAGGATATACATGGCAGCTTGCAGGGTAGACATGGTAGAAAGAACAGAAAACTTGTTGGTCATATGACATACATACTCAGGAAGCAAACAGCAAAGTAGGGCAGGACTGTAAACCCTCAGGACTTGCCCAAATGACTCTCCTTCAGTGAGGTTCTGCATCCTAAAGGTTCTACAACCTTCTTAAACAGCACTAATCTGGGCAGCAAGTGTTCAGATAAGCGAGTCTATGGGGTACCTTTCATAATCACACCACAAATTCAAACCTCTGGCCTCCATAGGCTCCTGGTCATCTCCTGTTGCATAATGTATTCATGTCCATTGCTTTCAACATTCCTTATAGTGTTCAAGAGTCCAAAGTCTAAAGTCATTTCTTAGAGCTAAGGCAGTCACTTACCTGTGAGTTCTTATAAACTAAAAAGCAAGTTATATGTTTCCAATACATAACAGGACAGAGTAAAACATTCCAAAAAAGAAGCATGAACCAAAACAAGACTGAAACCCAGCAGGGCAGACATGAAATACTGTAATTCCATGTCTGACATTTGGGATTTGTGATGGAATCATTTCAGATACAAAGGGCTTAGATAGTCCTTCTACATCTCTGGCACCTATAGATCACATAAGCTCTCTCTTAGGCTGCTTCTACTCTGTTTATGCAGTTTTCTTTATTAAAACCCCATGGTTTTGTCCTGTTGAACACTCCAGGATCTCGATGGTAAAGGAGGTTCCACCTTCACTACTTCATGCAGTGGCCTCTAGGACCTCTTTGGAGGGACTCCAACCCCTGTCACTCATTGCTTAGCATCAGCAGCTCTTGAAATGGTGGTAGAAGATTCCATGCCACCTTCAAGCTTGTATCTTTTATGCCTCCATATCAAATACCATGTGGACAGCATTGTTAAGTTCTGTTGGCCAGCTCAAGATGTAGCCTGACCCCCTTGGAACTCAGTTCCCTCTGTTTCTGTATGTTGACCCTGGGGAAACACTTCCTGAGTTGCTTTCCAGGAGCAAGACACTAGTTTGGCATTCTACGCCTAGACTCTCTCCTTTGAAATGAATTTGCATGCTCACAAGTTGGAGCCTTTGACGGGTGGGGTCTAGCTCTCAGGGCACCTTTCTTATTGTCCCAGTACACGACAGAAGGTTCTCTTTGATAAGATTTACAAATGCTTTGAGATCTACATCTTTCTCTTTACAGCTTCAAGCTTACTCACACACCTTTCCTCAGTAAACTTCACATTTTTGGCTTGTTTATGTTGCTCTTTCTCACTGTAGATCAGAATGAGAACAGTGTGCAAACACCAGAGCACAGCTTCAATGTTGTTATGACTTGAAAGTTTTTTGTCCAGCGAGAAAAGACTCATGAGCACCCCACCTCTAGCTCTAACTGGAGAGCTATTGACAGTTGATAGCTTCTAGGAGAGGAAGAGTCTCTTCCTTTCTTCCTTCCTTCATCCTTCCCTCCCTCCCTCCCCGCTCCCCTCTTTCTTCTTCCTTCCTTCCTTCCTTCCTTCCTTCCTTCCTTCCTTCCTTCCTTCCTTCCTTCCTTCCTTCCTTCCTTCCTTCCTTCCTTCCTTCTTTCTTTCTTTCTTTCTTTCTTTCTTTCTTTCTTTCTTTCTTTCTTTCTTTCTTTCTTTCTTTCTTTCTTTCTTTCTTTCTTTCTTTCTTTCTTTCCTGTAGCAACTGGTAGGTTGACCATGCTCCAGAGTATGGCCCCACAAATTGGACTAGGTAGAGCATTAAAAAATAGAGGATATGAAATTTTGAGGGGATTGGGCTAGATCTTGGAGGAGTTAAGGGAAGGAGTAGGAATGCATATGATTAAAATGCATTTTATGCATATGAAATTCTCAAAAATTAGTAAAAATATGTTTTTGAAAGATTTTTTCCTCTAAAAACAACAACAACAACAACAACAACCCCCCAAAACAAACAAGTTAAGCCATTACTTTTGACTTGAGCTTCACTCAGCTCTTTGAGACACAGGCTGACTACAGACAGACTCTTAGACAAGATATAGCCTGAATGGCCTCCACCCTCACTCCACATAGAGTCCTTGTTACTCTCCAAAACTTTATGAGAACCCATAATTTTCTTTGCCTTCTGTTCTTTTAAATTCCTATCTTAAGAGCTCATGGCATTCTGCTTACAGAATCGGAAGGCTTTTCTAGCCTACAGTTCCAAACTTTTCCATTTTCTTCCCACAAACCTGTTACAAAGGCGTAAGGACTATGTGGTCAGATTTACCACAGCAATGACTCTGCTTCACAGTACATCATATTTACTGTCTTATTACTTAGTACTATATAATACTCAGACAATATCAACTCAAGAGAAGGGTTGACCAGGCACAGTAGCACATTTAATCCCAGCACTAGGGAGACAGAAGCAGGCAGATGTAAGTCCAAGGCCAGCCTGGTCTACAGATCAGGTACCAGGCCAATCAGGGCCACAGAGTGAGACCCTGTCTTGAAGTGAGGGAGGGAGGGGAGAGGTAAGAGCAAGAGAGGAAGAGAAAAAGAGGGGTTTTATTTTGGCTTACAATTTTAGAGTGATACAGGGGAGAACATGGCAGATGGAAGGGAACACATCATGGCAGAGTTGCAGGAGCAGAAGGCTGGATGGTCACGTTGTGTCTGTACTCAGGAAGCAGACACCAAACAGAAAGGGGACCCAGGCTATACATTCTCAGCCCCACCCCTATCTCCAGTAAGGTCCTACCTCCTACAGTTCTACAACTTTCCCAAATGGTACCATCACCTAGGGAATCAGTTCAAGAAATGGGTTCATGGAGGACTTTTCACATTCAAATTATAATAGAGGTCAAGGGTAATCCATCTTATAAAAAATGGATCTAGAAGTTGGACAAGAAACACCATACAGAAGAAAAGAACGCTGTACTTAAAAGTCAAAACTCCTAACTTCAAGTCTACTTTCTTTACTAGCTACATAATGATGGGCCAGCCTTGAATTCTTTTTGACCTTCCATGTCATCACTCACAGAAATGTGACCTCATTATCATACAATCATAATAGGGATGATATGAAGATATGTGTGGTGTTGGTGTGCTTCAGGAGCCGAGTGCTTTCCTTGCATGTGCCCAGTTCTGAGTCTGATCCACAAATAGGAAAGAAACTGAAAAACAATACTTTTCCTTTGAAAGTAGAAGGGCACTCTGGGAGGAAATGGAAAAGGAAGGAGAATCAATTTGCCTCTTAATGCAGCCAACTTTCAGCCTAGTAAAGTAGAAAGAAAAGCATATGTAGAAATATGTCAAAGTCACATTTCTCTAAGGGGAGCTATGTTTTTACCCTTAGTTTGATGCCAGTCTAGTTAATGATTTTTCTAAACAGTTATCCAGCTATAGGCACTTAAGTATTCAAGAGGGCAATATGTGAAAATGACTCTTAATCAAGATTAAGGCAGTAAGTAATCTTTGATTGTACAATCATTCGGGTAACTTGGTTGGAAATGCCTGGCCATTTTGTGACCTCAGTTTCTGAATCTGTAACCGGGGAGCAGCATGCTGACCTGCCTCCTGAATGTGCTACTGTGCATTAATTACCTGCATGTGATTGAAGAGCGTCCTCAAGGCGAGCCCTGAAATGCCGAGTGTTCTTGCTGATAATAAAGCAGGTACGTTCTTGATGGAGTTGTCATGAGGATTAATGATTTAATTGCATCGAAGTGCTCTGATATTCTTAGATGAAAAGCACCATATAGCTTTGAAGAGGAATATTATTAAGTAGCTTCTGCTTTGTTTCCCTGAAGAGCAGTTTCAAGGCAGGCAATGTCGATCTGCCCATGCCTAGCCAAGCACTTCCATCTCCCCCTCAATATGGCAGGAACTTGGGGCTTCAGAGGAAGCCTGGTCTAGGGTGATTAGGAATTTCTTATATTTCTTCTGTAGTTGGCTCATGGTGGTCACTTGGAGACACAGTCTTCACAGTTGTCAACTAATAAGACAACTTGGAATTAACCAGTGCAAACACTTTTCTATTGGTGAGAACAAAGTCTAGTTCTGGTGTTTGTACTAATCTGCCTCTCCAAGTGGCCACCATCTCCAAATGCTCCAGTCCTACTGGCTTCTGTTCAGTTTCTTCTTCTTTCTGAACTCTGTTTTGTTTTTGACTTTTGTGTTATCATTTTTAGCTTTTTAAAGGAGTGGGCATGCACTGTTTTTCTTCCGAATATCAGTTCAGTTCTTTTTCTTCAGAGGCCAGTCCCTTATGACTACCCCTTCCTCCAGGCTGTTCCTTTCCACCACACCAATCTTTCTGTTTGTCATTAGTATTTATTAGGAAATCCATATATCTTGTAATTTACTACCTTAATTACATGTTGTTTGCTCCATGCTACTAAAGTGTAATTGTATAGTGATGTAGACTTTATCTGTTTCATCCTCTGCCTTTCAGCTGGGACTGACTATAGCAGATATTTGGAGAATGCATTGTTTATGATTTTTTTGTGTGTGTGTCTACCAAAATTGCTTAGTGGCCATCAGTAAATTAGGTTAGCCTTAAAGCATCTGTAACATAGGCTGTGCTGGCTAGTTTTATGTCAACTTGACACAAGCTAGAGTCACCAGAGAGGAGGAAGCTCCAAAAGGGAAAATGCCTCCAGAAGATCCAGCTGTAGGCAAGCCTGTAGGGCATTTTATTATTTAATGATTTATGAGGAGGGCCCAGGCTGTTATTGGGTGGTGCTCCTCCTGGGCTGGTGGCCCTGGGTTCTGTAAGAAAGCAGACTGAACAATCCACAATGAGCAAGTCAGTAAGCAGCATCCCTCCATGGCCTCTGTATCAGCGCCTTCCTCCAGTGTGAGTGCCTGTTCAGACTTCCTTAAATGAGGGACTACAATGGAAGAGTAAGCCAGATAAACCCTTTCTTTTATAACTTGCTTTGGGCCACAGTGCTTCGCTGTAGCAATAGAAGCCCTAGCCAAGACAGTGGCCTTGGATGCAAGTTGGAAACTTCTTGAAAATTTTCTAGAAATTTCTAATTATCAAACCAGTTAGCTACAAAAAATGGAAGATAGGGAAGCAAACAATGTGAAGCCTAAAGTCCTTTTGCCTGAAATATAAGGCGATATCATTGGCATTTTCTTTTCTACACATTTGACTTTGGAATCACATTCTCTGGAAGTCTCAGTTTATTTTTACCTTTCTCAAAGGGGTGTGGAGGGGGAGATATAATACCATGCTGGGGCAGGAGTTGGTCTACAAACTAGACATGCCCCACTTTGTGAATTAAGTTTGGTTGGAGAATAGCCCTGCTCGTTCATTCCATGTTTTCTATAGTTGCTTTTGAGTCTAGACAGCAAAGCTGAAAGTATTTACTATCTGGCCCTTAGGAAAAAGCTTACAGTGGTCTGTCTGAGAGCACCATTTCCTCAGCTCTGAGAAAGAGAGAAGTGGCAAGAACTTTTGAATACACAAGCTTAATCCCAGGAATCACTGGTGGCAGCTCCCTTTTGGAACTTTGAAGAATGAGGTAAATCAAAAGAAGTAAGCCAATTATCTGGAAAACTCAAGAAAATATGCCCAGACTAGATCTGGAGCATTTTTACTATTAGATGAGCTTTGTTTGAGTAAATGGCATCCTGTAACTGTGACAACTTTTCTGAGGAGAGATGATTTTATCAGCGTATACACTCCAGTCTTCAGCTTTAGTTGGAAGAATTTGGAGGAGACAGAAGAGAGAGAAAATCCGGGCTGCTTAATGTCCGTGGAATTTGTTAATTGCACCAGTAACAGCAGTGGTGTAACTGTACCATAAGCGTGGGTTGGGCAGGTTGGGCTGGGGTTACCTACAAGGGGGATGATGTCTTATTCTTGCAGCAACCTGGGAAACAAGAGCTATTATCTCAGTTTTACAGATAAACGCTCAGTGCTCCAGAGGACTGCAGCAACTTTCCCAGGGTCCCCTTGGTGCTAAGAAGTGGCCTAGAATTAGAATTCATGTCTGTTTCTGCCTTCCCAGGAGGGCAGCAGTTAGAGATAAGGGCTGTGCATTAAATACAGAAAAGCGGAGCTTCAACTCAGAGGCAAAGTGATTTCGCACGGGCTTCCCTGTAGAGTGACCCCACACCAGGTGCTTGTGGCTGGGTGCTGCGGCTGGGAGCCCCTGAGCTGCCGTGACTCACAGTGGGAAGTGTGAACCTGGACTCCAGGTGTTTCCCTACCAGTAAGGTGTACACTGTTAGAAAGAGCCAGGACAGTGAAGTGCTTTCTCTGGAACCTCTCTGTTAATTTGGAATGCCTGCAGAAGTTGGCTACCAGCAAGTTTTAAAGGTGAATCACATTCTTTGCAAATGACGACAGCTCTTGAGAAAAGTCTCCTTTTTTAAAAAGCATTCCAGGACTTCAGTCAAAGAGTGGGGGACCTGCTAGTAGAGATTCTGGCACTGTCAGAAGCCCCAGCCAATCAGAGTGTCCTCGTCATGCACTCTGCCACTTGCTCAATATTTCTTGTGTTCCCTGCTCTCACTCTGACAGTTTCTGAGTCCCAGGGGACCAGGGCATTTTTCTTTATCTTTTTATTTCCTCTCCAAGTTATACATACATATATACACATACATACATACATATATATTTATAAATCACACACACATTTATTTATGGGGAAACTGCTGAGTGGGGGCTACCTAGAGGAGGTTGAAGAACATCGATTAAACAAAGAAGAAGAAGAAACAGGGCTGAATAATTTTTTGCACCGGTTTTGTTACTCTTTATGAACTCTTAAACAAAAATATTGGCGATTTGTTCAGTCTTTCCCCCTTTGCTAATATTTAAAAGTATTCAATTAAGATTTTCTAATGTGTCCAATGAGTTAAACTGTCCTATAGTGTTAGGAAAATATTACACGTATAAATAAAATACGCTAAAGCATTAAAAAGCTATTACACACACTGAACATAAAGTGGCAGAGTAATGATGGATCCCACCATGCAGGAAACATATTCAAAAATATTATCTTCCTGGTAATGAAATGCCATCCGTTTCATTTTAAGCTAAATATGTTAGACATATCAGTGGAGTCTGTGCTGACACAGCACTGAGTTGAAATTGAAAATCTGAAATTATATATATGATTGGACACAGTGTTAAAGTAATTTATAGGAAAAACCACGAATGTGCTGGGTCTGCACCTTCTGGTGAACTCATTTTATAGAATCAGATAGAGGAAAACTCTACCATTTCTAATGTGCAGTTAGAATGGCAGCCCGCCAGGGCCCCAATATATTCAGTTTGAAAAGAGGACAGACAGAGACAGGGGCTAGGGGAGGGAGGGGCTGGGAAGGGGAGGGCAGCAAGGGAAAGAGGTGGCAGGGTGGGCCATGGAGACAGGGAAAAGCTGGGCCAGAGAGGCTTGCTTCAAATTACTGCAATTCTGCATAAGCCATCAAGAAAATGGCATTGGCTTTCATTGCCCTGACCTAATGGGAGATAGCATAGGAGCTGCATTAGTGATCAGGACAAATGGGAGATAATAGGAGACCTGGGAGGGGGCTGGCTTCAGCCAGACTGTTGCTGGGTGCTCGGTGACTCCACTCACCGTGGTGGCAGTCAAGCTGTGGCGGAGGTCATTTGACCCCAGAAGTTCAGGTAGACCCAGAGAGTGCTAAGGGGAAAAGATGAGATGATGACCCTCTCAGGTCGCCAGTCTGTCTGCCTGCTTGTCTGTTTCTCTGTCATCCTTTATCTCCCTCGGCATTGTACACATTCATCTACAAAGTGCAGTGGGAAGCAGGGTGAGCCAAAGATGAGGAGAGAAATAGGGCTGAGCTTTGGTGTGGAAATGTGTGACGAATTGGTACCCTGATGTGCTTTTCGTCTTTCATTTATATCCATAATCCTGCTTGAAACGTGGATTATTTGCATTCATATTGAGCTGGTCCCCTCTGGAACCCTGGTGAGCCACTGCTGTGATTTCCATTTGGTGACTGCTTGGGCAGAGACAGAGATGGTCTTGTGTCTTCTTGAATGTCCTTTGTAACCTTCAGTTTCTCCAGAGAAAAGGAGGTGACCAGGAAAGAAAGGAGGAAGGACACTTTGATCCTGTCATGGATGCATAGCCCAGGACTCCTGGTAACCTCAAATAGGATGGAGATAAACACAAAAACTTCTCTACGTCTGTTTGTCTGTTTCTTCAAACTGCCTGGGGTTTTAAATGAGTAGGCAAGAGCTATAATGCATGTGGAATTTTTCTTTCTAAATATTCAGGGTGTTTTCCACATGGATGCCAGTTACTACATGATCTCACAGCATTATGACAAAGGTACTTAGGGTGCTTACCAGTTTGGGGGTGAGGAAACTGAGGCTTACAAAGGTCAGATGACCTTCCTCAAAGTTACAAAGACAAAAAGTACCTCTGCTACAAACTCTATATTCTTCAAAGTCATTGTGTGGCAAGAATTTTCTGCTCCATTTAACAGCAATCACTGTGGATGGATGGAGGGGTTAAATAGCTTGCCCTGGGTCTTAGCCGTCTCTGAACCCTCCAAGTAGCTCAGCTTCCTCCTGTATTCTGTGATTTTCCTCCTAGCAATCACTAAAGTGGTAATTTTATTTATATGTGTGCAGATTACTGCCTGTACTGGGCACTAAGCTCAAGAACACAGCAACTGTATCCCTTTTACTCACTATTGTAGCCCTAGGTACAGGACAGGTGCAGGGGCTCAATACTGACTGATTGGATAAATGTATGATTGGAAGGTGCATTTTCACTGATAATCTATAGACTAGCTGGCACCAGGAGCTTTCTTCTTTTCCCCCTTCTCTTTATTGTCTCAGTGGTCTGCTCTGAAAGGAATGGTAGTCATTTATTTAGATTTCAACATCTTAGAAAGTGGAGACGACAGCTATCTACAATTCTACCTCATGCTTAATAACTTTTATCCAGAAAGGGTTTGCTTTGATGGGTCCTGAGATAGAGTACATACTATGTCACTGAGCAACCCTCTCACGGTTCTATAGAGGTGGTTTGTGGAGGAATCCAGCTTAGAGAAGCAGGTGTAATTTTAGAAGCACCATCATCCTAGCCTTGCCTTCTCTAGAGCTCTGCGCATATAGCCTCTCTCACCTCCACTGATGGTCCTCTAGATGTGTTAAGGCATCTGTTAGGTTCCACACATGCTTCTCTTTTGCAAGCTTTTCAAACAGTTTCCTTGTAGACATGGGTGTAACACTATTTGGTCATTCTGAAAGGCTAATGCCCCTTTAAAATATTTAATGCAATTGAAATATTAAACACTGCATTCTACATGCAATTGAAGTATTCTATCATTAAACCTTTCTGTCTTTTGAAAATTCAAATGTGACACAGTCTTATGTATTTTCATGCATGGACCAGAATATTGTGATATTTGTGACCAGATAAAACTTATTTGTGCAATTCGTTGATTCTCTCAACATACGTATGTATGTATTTTTTTTCCAAGACAGCGTTTCTCTGTATAATAAATAGCCCTTGCTATCCTGGAACTCATTTTGTAGACCAGGCTGTCTCTGCCTCCCGAGTGCTGGGATTAAAGGTGTGCAGCACCATGCCTGGTTTCAACAAATACTTCTTAAGCCAACACTATATGCTAACCACCAGGTAGTCTTGGTTATAAAGTGAAAGGAGCCTTGATTCCTGCTGTCAGCTGAGTGCCTGCTAAGCTACTGGAGGAGGCATAAAAGCTACTACTAGAAAGGAGACCAAGAGAGGGTAAATTAGATTACAAAGAAAGATGAAGGTGGGAAAAGGACATATGGGACATGAAAGAGTGGGACTGGGGGTGGGGCAGTGATAGCAAGCATGGGGGAGATGAGCTAGAAGGAGAAATCTACCAAAACATACTTTGTTTGAAGATGTTCAAGACTACCCGGTGCCTTGTATGCTAATTTAAAAGAGTTAACAGTTATGGGATTCTTCAGTCCTGTGACTGAAGAATCAGTATTATATAGCATGTGACTCAGCCTTTGATTTTATAAATTAATAATAGATCATTAGTTCTTTAAAAGCTTTTTTAAATTTTCTTTTTGTTAGCATATGTTAATTCTATAAAGTAATGGGCTCCATTTTGACATTTTTCATGTAAATCATAGTCACACTCTTAGTGCACATATGATTTGCACGTGTGTTGCTGCACATCTGTGTGCAGATTCATATGAGTGCCTGTGCATGTACAAGTCCAAAGTTTACACTGGGTGACTTCCTCAGTTGCTCTCTACCTCACCTGTTGAGGTGAGGTCTCAGGCTGAACACAGAGCTTACCATTTCAGCTAGTCTGGTAAGCCAGCTCACTCCAGGGAACCCATTCATCCCCTAGTGCTGGCACTGCAGAAAGACTTCCATGCCCATCTGGCTTTTTGGGGGGATTCTAGAGACCTGAACTCCAGCCTTCATGCATGTACACCAAGCACTTTGTCTACTAGCCATCTTCCCAACCCATATCCGCACTCTCTATTACTCTCTTATCTCCTTTCTCTTCTCCCCATTCCCCATTACATCTACGGTGTACCTTTTACTTACATGTATTTTCCTCTTAAATTCAACATAGGAGAGAAAACATGTCTTTCAAAATCTGGCTTATTCTGCTTAACATAGGCTCTATCCATCTTTCTGAAAAAAAATGACATAATTTTTTTCTTTTGTTTTTAATGGCTCAGTTTTCCTAACTGAGGGACCATAGTGATTGTCATATGGTGTTGTATAATGAGATAATATTATCTCGCCTTGATGGACAGAAATGTTTTTAGGTCTGTGTAAATTACCCATGTCTAGATACTCAACTAGAAGGTTAGGTGACTGCCAGGCTAAGCGGAGAATCTGGGTGGTCTTTTTCAGTGTGAGCATGTAGGGAAAACTCAACCTCACTTCCTGAAGAGACACTCGCTTCTCCAACAGGATAACAGTCAATCATTCTTTTTTTTTTTTTTTTTTTTTTGAGACAGGGTTTCTCTGTGTAGCTTTGCGCCTTTCCTGGAACTCACTTGGTAGCCCAGGCTGGCCTCGAACTCACAGAGATCCACCTGCCTCTGCCTCCTGAGTGCTGGGATTAAAGGCGTGCGCCACCACCGCCTGGCCAGTCAATCATTCTTTATCACAAATGTAAGAGAGACAAGCTGTTTTCTCTGGGTTGTAAAGACAGAAATCTGGAAAGGTTCTGTGACTGTCTCTGCAGGCAGCCTTGGAGTGGCGCTTGAGAGAACAGTAGGCTTTTGAGAAAGGTGGGAGGAAGGCATTGTAGGCAAGGGGAAGTGGTGTGAGCAAAGGCCTGGAACTGGTGACCAAATGCAAGATTCCCGGTTTGTGTGGAGCTTCATGTTTAAAGTGAGCAGTGTAGCTTTGAACATGTGAAAAAGAGCCAAGTGTCCAGTCCTGCTCAGTTATCAGTGAGTAAGAGTCCAGAATGATTGGGCTCATACACACTGGGTTTCATGCTGAAATATATGGCCACAATGAACCAGCTGGTCCTGTCTTTAATCTCAGTGTCAACTTGTTATAAATAAAAATAAATAGGATTACTGAAGTTCTCCTTTAGTAAAAACTAAGATGCCATTAGTGGGGAATGAGAGAGCAAAGGAAATCACCTTGTGAAGAATGTTGATTCTGGCTCCCAAAGTACCCGCTCCTCACCATTCTTATGCCAGGTTAAGTTTAAGGCTTTGCTTTTGGGCGGTACATATTTTCTTGACTCCATTTTCAAGAGGCCTTCCCCAACTAAGCCACTGTCAAATAATGCTTTTACTCTTAATGAACTTTAATTGCTTGTTTATTGGGGTGTGTGTATGTGTGTGTGTGTGTGTGTGTGTGTGTGTGTGTGTGTGTGTAAGAGTGAGAGAGACAGAGAAAAAGAGAGACAGAGACAGAGACAGACAGACAGAGACAGAAAGAGACAGACAGAGAGAGTGTTTGAGATGAGGTTTCAGCAGTAGCCTAGGCTAGCCTTGATCTCACCATGCTTATGTTTCAGTTGTCTGAGTTCTGGAATTATAGTGTGTGATACTGTGCTCAGATTTTCTTAATGTTTTGATATTGAAAATCATGTGTGTTTTTCTTCTTTATCCAAAGCATTAATACCAGATTTCAAAAAAGACATCACAATGGGGAAATCTTGGGGAAATCTACAGAGACAACTGAACCAAGCTTGTGGGAA